>CM033746.1:26756165-27029556 GCA_019671005.1 Hibiscus mutabilis
AGTGAACAACAAGATCGAATAAGGACCAAAACAAGCTCACCAAGATATTGACACTCATGCATCATGAATAGTCAGACATCACTAGGATTAGGAGCATGTCAATTCATTTGTTATAGAATTTTGTTTTATCTTAGACAAGTATCTGTGGATTCAAAGAGACATCGGTGGCCATCGTGGTGAGAATCCCAAATGTGAAGACAGTGGTTCTACATACAAAAGGCATATGTTTCCAAGCGCCTACAGAGAGAGGTTCTATATAGGAAGAATCCGCCGCTCCGAGGCTTCAGAAGCTGAAAGTTCTATATAGGAAGGACTTACAGCTCCAGGGTGAAGACTAGCAGTTCTATATAGGAAGAACTCCCAGTCGAAGGAATTCACCCATGATACACAAGGTTTTATATAGGGAAAACCTGTTGTGTCGAAAGCGAAGAGTTCTATATAGGAAGGGCTCCGAGCTTTATTGTCTTAGAGTAAAAGATTCTATATAGGAAGAATCCCTAGCTCCAAGATTTCAGAAGCTAAAAGTTCTATATAGGAAGGACTTACAGCTCCAGGGTGAAGACTAGCAGTTCTATATAGGAAGAACTCCCAGTCGAAGGAATTCACCCATGATACACAAGGTTTTATATAGGGAAAACTGTTGTTGTGAAAGCGAAGAGTTCTATATAGGAAGGGCTCCGAGCTTTACTGTCTTAGGGTAAAAGGTTCTATATAGGAAGAACCTGTAGCTCTGAGATTTCAGACGCCAAAAGTTCTATATAGGAAGGACTGAAGGCTCCAGGGTTTGAAGACTAGCAGTTCTATATAGGAGAAAACCCGGTCGAAAAGAATCCATCGTGGCGTAGAAGGTTTTATATAGGAGAAACCAGGGTTGAAGGCGAAGAGTTCTATATAGGAAGGACTCCAAGCTGCACCATCTCAGAATGAAAAGTTCTATATAGGAAGGACTTATAGCTCCAGGGTGAAGACTAGCAGTTCTATATAGGAAGAACTCCCACTCGAAGGAATTCACCCATGATACACAAGGTTTTATATAGGGAAAACCTGTTGTGTCGAAAGCGAAGAGTTCTATATATGAAGGGCTCCGAGCTTTATTGTCTTAGGGTGAAAGGTTCTATATAGGAAGAACCTGTAGCTCTGAGATTTCAGACGCCAAAAGTTCTATATAGGAAGGACTGATGGCTCCAGGGTTTGAAGACTAGCAGTTCTATATAGGAGGAACTCCTAGTCGGAAGAATCCATCAGCGACGTAGAAGGTTTTATATAGGAGAAACCAGCGTTGAAGGCGAAGAGTTCTATATAGGAAGGACTCCAAGCTGCACGGTCTCAGAATGAAAGGTTCTATATAGGAGGGACTCATAACTCGAGGCTTCAAAGTGAAGGGTTCTATGTAGAAAGAGCCTATGACTCCAAGATCGGAAGGTGACGAAGCTCTATATAGGAAGAACTTACGAGCCTGAAGATTCAGCTAATGAAGAGCGGATAGTTCCAGAAGAACACGTGATTCCGAAGCCAAAGACAAAAAAGTAGGTAAAAAATGAGTGATTTTGATCTTTGCTTTGTCCTCTTTTCACAAGAACAAGCAAAGAGGGGCAACTGTAATCACTCATTTTTGACTGGGTTTTAGTGTTATTAGTATTACTTTAATAACAATATAAAATTAATAAAAAATCAAAAAAAATAATAAAAAAAATTATTATTAAAAAAAAAGAAAAAATGCGTGGAGCAACATGCTCCACGTCACCCCCAAATACCTACCCCTTTATGATTTGCCTATAAATAGACAATTGAAGATTGCAATTGGGGAGCAATTTGAATCGGCCATGGTAAGCCAAAGAGAGCAGTGCTCTCGGCTAGCCAAGGACCAGGGTAATGTCCTCGGTCCTAACTGGTTCGATCGGGGTCCTATTTTGGATCCGATCTAGTTAATTTTTTGGAGAGGTCGTGGTAGATCTCGGTGGGGTCCAGTCGGGGTTCGTCATTCGAACTCCTAGTTAGGTATATTTTCTTTCCTTTTTATTTATGTTGTAATCTTTATATTTTAATGAAGTAATAGTTAATTTAAAATTGTGTTTTTAATTTGTATGTTTATCTATGTTTTAGATTAGTATGCTTTAAATTTATGTTTTATATTATTATTTTATTTATGCTAGATATGTTTTTATTTATAAGTTAGATTAATATTTATGTATGTATGTTTTTAGATTAGTATTTTATTTATGTTAGATATGTTTTTATTTATAAGTTAGATTAATATTTATGTATGTATGTTTTTAGATTATTATTTTATTTATGTTAGATATATGTGTTAAATTAATAGTTATGTATGTATGTTTTAGATTAGTATTTTATTTATGTTATGTTAGTATTTCATTATGTTAGTATTTATTTATATTTTTTATCGCAAGGTATTTATTTATATTTGTCATGTTTTTTAAGTTTGCATAACGAACATATATTTTGTCAATGCGGTGCCTTTTTATTCGAGCGTAAACGGGGCCAGTATCAGGCGTAGTGATAGTGGTTGGGCGTTTACTCTCGAATAACGGGGCCTTTAAAATTTACTCGCACATATAACCAAATTTTAATTTAATCGTCACTTTAATCCGAAAAATCTAATATTAATAAAGCGATAATTATTAAAGTACCAATTTTGGGCGGTGTGGGGGTGCTAATCCTTCCCCATCCGTAACCGACTCCCGAACCCAATAATTTTTAAATCTCTGGTTTTATGGTGTCCGGCCTACCTAAGTGGCCGGTGGCGACTCCAATTTTTAAAAATGTGGTTTTTTTAAACCCCACGGAATAAACGTTTTATATCCAAAAAATCACAAACACTTCGAAAACTCATTTTTTTAGCGAAGAAGGACATCGCTACATCCTTTAGACTTAACATCAAAATATTTAGTTTTCGCTTTTTACCTTACTGAATTCTTTTCAGGCATATCTTATCTATCATCTGTAAATCTTTGATCCGATTTGTCAATGTATACTGGAGCTGAAGCTATGTAATCAATACACTATCTTCTTCCAAAGATAATTGGGTATTCAATGCTTATATGGCAAAGAATGACTTTCAGCAAGATACATCAACTACTACTTTAGCCTTATTACATCAATATACATTGCAACCTATTATGGGATGTATCATTAAATAACATGGAATCCTTATTAACTTCAGACTGTAATAATACTAGTACTATCATCTTAACTTTCTTAGGATCTACTTAGATCCTCTTTGTTGAGACAATGTGACCTGGAAATGCAACATGAATTAATCAAATTCACATATGGGTAACTTTGCATAACACAATCTTTCCCACAAGGATTATATCACTATTCGTAAATGTTTATCACAATCTTCTTTCATACAACACTTTTGATAAAGCCATCTTTATAATCGATTGATAGTTGTTACTGTAAGAAATTTCATCTACTGGCACATATTTTTCCCAAAAACCTTCAAACGCAATCAAATAAAAACTATACATATCATTCAAAATCTGAATTAATCTTTCAGATTGTTCGTCCTTCTATGGATGCAAAGTAATGTTGAAATTTTGTCGAGTCTCTAAAGTCTTATGCAAGGAACTCCAAAATCTAGAGATAATCTTGGATCTTAATCACACACAATGAAAATAGGTACATCACGCCACTTTACAGTACTTCAGATTTATCGCTCAGTATATTTATTCATTACCAATTATTTCAATCTATCCACAATTACCCGTATCGATCATACATCAAGTTCATGACTACAGGAAGATAGTTTCTGACATAATTTTTGAAGGAATGAAAATCTACGAGGTGTTGCAAGCCAACATCCTGATCAAGAATTTGCCCAATTCCTGGTCTGACTATCGCAATTCCCTCAAACACAAAAAGATGGATATGCCAATAGAATAGTTGGTGGCTCACATGAAGATAGAGGAGGCAAATCGATTGAAAGATAAGGTTTCCAACTCTAGTCAATTTTCTTTAAAGGCTAACTTGGTTGAATCTGGTGCTGCCTTAGGTTCTAAATTTTAAATTAAGAAAAAGAAAAACCAGAAAAACTAAACTAAACCCCAGAAGGCTACCAACTTCGAGAAGCCAGGAAATGACAAGGCCCAGGGCAAAGTATTCAATTGCTATGTATATGGGCAGCCTGGACACAAAGCCTACCAGTATCAACAATGGTCATATCGCCAGACCAACCACAACTGAATGTTGCAGAGAATACCAATGATGTCATTGCAGTGGTGGTTTTAAAAGAGAATCTGGTGGAGAACAACACTGAGTGGGTCATAGACATTGGTGCTTCAAGACATTTCTGTGCCAAAAGGGAGTTGTTCGATGAGTTCCAAACTGTACACAAAGGAGAGCAAGTTTACATAGGAAACTCCAGCAGCTCAGACGTGCAAGGCAAAGGGAAAGTTTTGCTCAAGATGATCTCGGGTAAAACTTTAGCTTTAATCAATGTCTTATATGTACCCGCCTTGAGAAGAAATTTGATTAGTGGTGGGTTATTGAATAAGGCAGGCGTTAAACTTGTTTTTGAAGCAGATAAACTGGTACTTTCCCGAAATGGGGATTATGTAGGGAAAGGTTTTTTACAAAATGGTTTATTTGTAATCGAAACCTAGTTTAATGAGAATAATGAAGCCACTACATCTGTTTATACTATTGAGACTCTTGATATGTGGCTTGCGAGATTAGGACATGTGAACCTACAATCACTTAAGAAACTTATAAAAATGAAGTTAATACCTAATATAGAAGATAGTAGCTTTATCAAATGTGAAATTTGTGTAGAAGCTAAGCATACTAAACCTACTTTTAACACAATCTCTAAATGTAGATTTGAACTTCTTGAACTTATACATACTGATCTATCAAACTTTAGAAACTATGAAAGTAAGGGAGGAAAACACTAGTACATCACCTTTGTAGATGACTACTCTAGATATGCAAGGTTTATCTCTTTAGAACTAAAGACGAAACTGAGAACTTATTCCTTATTTATAAGGCAAAAAGATAAAAATCGGTTTGATAGGAGAATAAACTGTGTTAGATCCGATAAGGGTGGTGAATATGGGTCTAAATTTCTTAAAGAGGTGTGTGAGAAGAATGACATAATACATGAGACCACTGCTCCATATTTTCCTCAACAAAATGGCATTGCCGAGAGGAAAAACAAAACTTTAAAAGAGATGATGAACTCTTTGTTAATAAGTTTTGGGTTATCTGATAACATGTGGGGGGAATCCATTCTCTCGGGTAATTATATATTGAACCGAGCGCCTCATAAAAATTAGACATTGTACTTCATACGAAATGTGGAAAAGCTATACACCAAATCTTCAATACCTGAAAGTGGGGGGGTGTCTTGCAAAAATAGGTTTGCCTGACTTTAAGAAGACCACTATCAGTCCTAAATTCGTTGATGCAGTGTTTATATGGTATGCTACAAATAGTGTCGCATACAGGTTTATGTCTTTAAATGACTTCTCAATTTGTGAATCTAGGGATGTTGTATTTTTAGAGGAATTTTTTTCTCTTAAAAAACCTATATTAAATGTTGAGACACAATAAGAAAGTCATACTCCTGCTTCTTCTAGTATTCCTGCCAATGAGTCTTTAGAGTTTGAATTGGAGACTAGAAGAAGTAAAAGACAACAGGTAGCTACTACCTTTGGACCAGATTTTATAACTTCCTTTATTATAGAAATTAGTGATTTAGACACTATAGCTGAACCTATAGCTCAATCTGTAACACCCCCTTCCTGGTCTGGTAGGAATCTAGGTCAGAAAGCATTATCGGCGAACAATAAGATGATCGAATTGATGATTAAGATAACTTATGCAATAAATCATGTATTAATGATTTATAACGCAATACAATAAACAGTTATAATCAATAAAGTTTATCCAATCTATAATTTGGGACCATTTGGCGAAATATTCAAGTTTAGAGACTAAATTGTAATTTTAGAAAATTATAGGGACTTATCAATAATTAGGGTTACCAGAGTGAAATTCAATACTTGAATATCTTGTTTAGAAATTTTCAGTACAATCAAAGTTCAATTACACCTTCAATTAAGACTCATAAAATTTAGTGACCATTTTATAAGAATTCTAAAATCTCCTTAATTATCTTTTAACCAATTTACCTACCTCGGTATCGATACTCGAAGGGGCCGTATGGATACACATATGTCATGGTCGTTAATTCAGTTATAAACATTAGAGGTCGTACTGGTATAGATAGATCCGTATCGGTACGCTAATATGATAATACTTAAACCTAGATTCCAGTAACATAAGGGTGTACCGGTACGCCTATAGCCATACCAGTACACCTATAGCCATACCGGTACGAGGCTGGCTACACAAGAGAAGGGATCGGTATGACCTATACTCGTATTGATACTCAGCTATAACAAAATTCCAGAGACAAATTACCGTATCGATACGCCTTAGGCTGTATCGATATGCTTACCATTACCATTAAAACAGTTAAGTTCTTTAAACTCGTACCGATACTGGGTATCGGTATGCACAGTAAACCCCAAATTAGTCAACTAAAAGGATTGGTACAGTGTCGATACGGTGCTACATTAATTTTCCAAATTCAAATATGCGTATCGATACCTCAATAGTCGTATCAGTATGCCTTTATACCTATGTCCCAAATTGCACACCTGTACCGATACGCCATCACCCGTATCGGCATAGATAGACTTGAAATGACAGATTTAGTCTGGTTTTTAATTAAATTAGGGACCTTAACCTTGTCCAATGATTACCAAATTTTACAAGCAAGTTTATAAACACCATATCTACTTACATGTCAAATATTATCTCATTTAGAATTCATTTACTAAGATTTCCCTTACTAGAGCATTTTAAGCCATTTTACCACTTATACCAACACACTATCATGGCACATTTCATATTTTAACCCATTCAACATGGTGAACCATATGTACTATCAAAATCGGCTAAACTAACATGTGTAGACCCTATGCCACCATACTAGGAGTTTAAACGCTAGGTTTACAATACTTTAGTTTATGTGTAACACCCTAACCAATATTCTATATTAAATGCTAATTAGAGTATCACATAAAGAATATAATTTTTTTATCGCGTAAAATCACATTTTGAATTTTTATCCCATCAAATTAAGTCCAATTTTATGCAGTAATTTAACAATTCTTTTCTATAATATATAAGGAATATAACTGTCTAAAAACTACCTAAAATAAAAATCAACCTGATTTCACTATTTACCCTTATCTAGTTATTACCCGATTTTAAAATTTAATATAACTACTTATCATCCATTATAAACATAAACTAGTTTATAAGTTATTACAAACTATATATATAAACTAGTATATAACCGACTAAATTAAACATATACATGCCATCTAGAAACATCAAAACACATCAAAATATGTTATTACTAATACCTTGTTTATATTCCGGATAGATAGGATGCCCGCTTCTTACTCCGATTTCTGCCTTTTACCTACACATGAAAACCATCACACGCTAAGTATATACTTAGTGAGACAATAATAATATCTAGTGCAATATAACATAACTATAACTAATAACATGTAACCGTATTCATGCATTTTGAATCACTAGATATGTCTTACCATTATGTTATTCATGTATCAACATAATATAACCAGATATAATTTCTTACCAACATACTTGCCATAACTTTAAGAGTTTATACACTCTTTTACCCGTTTATTTACCAATATCATAGCCCAAATATAAACCTATGAGGACCCTGGGTACTCGAGTCAAAGATGCACCAAAGTGCTAATAAACATAAGGTCATGCCCACCATAATACACATAAGGTCGTGCCCACCATATACACTAAGTGTCCTTTATATACATTATAGTGCTAAACCTGATAACCGAATATGTCGCGTGCTGCTGGACTCTATGGCATGCCAACTATACCCTATCCCTCAGTGACATACTTGGGCATATTTTCCGTATTTATTTCATCCATGGAAATTTATATCAGCATAATTTAATACTGGGCAGTTCATACCCGAAATAACATTCATAATATAACATCATATATAACTAGTGATTCATACATTACTATTCAACTTTTGACATATTTAAAATATGTCAATTATATGATCAATGACATAAATATCATGCTAATATATAAACCAGGTAGACTTATCGCAAGTCTTCCCATTGATGTATAAAATATCCATGTATCATGTTATGTATGCATTGCTCTCACATGATGTCTCACTAGTAAACCTTGCTATTGCTTTTAGCTTTACTCTTGAGCTTTTTCCTTGTCTTTAAAATTACACGTAATACGATCTTGATCACGATCATGATCTATAAAAGCACCGGCTCCAAACACATACATTTCAAACTGTATGTTAGTATCATTCTAACATAGGCACATATTAGGAACAAAATTCCTAAAAATCCTTTATTATTCATATCTATCACAATTTCACAAGAAAAACTCAAATCTCATAATATAACCATAAAATGAATTCTTTTAGAATTCACCTCAACTTTCCAAATTATTCAAAATGGTCCCTTTCCATTGAACTTCAAATTCAAACATTAAACAACATATTCAAGTATTCCAAGAGCACATTCAAGCTTAACACATTAATTTCTAATCACTTTCCATATCATTCTAAAATTTTCCTTAATATGCCATTTGGTCCTTAACACTTTGAAAACTTCCAAATTGATCCAAAAAACATTCTAAGCCTTGTAAAAATCATTCTCACATCATTCCTAGCCTTAGGAAATTTTCCAGAATTTTCCTCAATTTTTCCCCTAAGGCCGAATATGAAGGGTCAAGTTGTTCAAATTTTCCAACTTGATTCAAGCATGAATTCAACTTCTAAACCTTATTTCCAAGCTTCTATAATCATTCCCATGTCACAATCAATTCAAATTTAACTTCACATCAAAACCCTAACTTTAAACAAAATAGGATTTAACTACTTTCAAGTAATTTCAATCATAAAATAAGCTCGGATATGATTCTACAACAACAACTTCATCAAAATTTAATCTTAAATCATCATATTTAAACATCCCCATTCATCCATCAAAATCACAAAACTAAGGTTTCAAGCAAGGAAAGCATGAATAAATAGTACCAAAAGATAGAGAATTTCATGGAGATCAACTTCATAATTCATGCTTTCTTCCAAAATCCAACTAAATAAGCTTGAAAATCAAAAATAAAATTTTCTCTTACCTTGGAAGAGGGTTTCGAACAAGGAGAATATTTGGGAGAAAACTCTTGAATTTTCTTTTGTTTCAAAATTAGCCATTTGTCATCTAATTTAAAAATCCAATTAAAAATCTCTTTTATAGCAAAATGACCATTTTGCCCTTGTAATCAATGCTTCATATCTTGCCACATGTCTTCCTACTCATCTAAGGGTCAAAAATAAACCAAGAAGTTAGTGATTACCAACTTTGCCCTTGAAATTTTCCAAAATTACCATCTTGCCATTTTTCATCCAATGGCTCATATTTAACATGGAAAATCTATTTTAATCCAATGGTCCATGTTAAATCCTACCATTTTAAAACGTGGAAATGACATTTTTAACCTTGTTTTTATCATTCTTTAAAATATCTTGAATATCCAATTTGATCCGATTATCCGAATATTTTTCTAAACTTTATCGCTTTATAGCCAAAAATACAAACTTCGTACAAAAAATCTGGGTAACACGAAAATATCATTCTTGGGGGTAAACTATTCATTTACGGGACTAAAATACATAACTTTTGGAAATTACCAACTTTTCCCTTGTAATCCAATGCTTCATATCTTGCCACATGTCTTCCTACTCACCCAAGGGTCAAAAATAAACCAAGAAGTTAGTGATTACCAACTTTGCCCTTGAAATTTTCCAAAATTACCATCTTTCCATGTTTCATCCAATGGCTCATATTTAACACAGAAAACCTATTTTAATCCAATGGTCTATGTTAAATCCTGACATTTTAAAACGTGTAAATGACATTTTTAACCTTGCTTTATCATCCTTTAAAATATCTTGAATATCCGATTCGATCCGATTATTTGAATATTTTTCTAAACTTTATCGCTTTATAGGCAAAAATACAAACTCCGTACATAAAATCTGGGTAACACGAAAATATCATTCTTGGGGGTAAACTATTCATTTACGGGACTAAAATACAAAACTTTTGGAAATTACAATTTAGTCTTTGAACTTTTCCAAAATTTATACTTTGACCACCAAACTTTCAAAATTTTCATTTTGGTCACTAGCAAAAAATTTGGGATATTACAATTATCCCCTTTAAGAAAATTCATCCTCAAATTTTCCTTACTTACTTGGTTCAAAAAGGTACGGATATTGCTTTTTCGTTGTTTCCTCCGTTTCCCAAGTAGATTCTTCTACTTTGTGATTTCTCCATAGAACTTTAACTAGAGGAATCTTCTTGTTCCTTATTGCTTTTCCCCTCGAGTGATTATTTTTACAGGTTCTTCATCATAGGTCAAATCCGGTTGAATCTCGATCTTCTCTGGCGTAATCACACGTGAAGGATCTGATCAATATCTTCGAAGCATGGACACATGAAATACATCATGAACCTTACTTAATTCCGGTGGTAAAGCTAGTTGATACGCCACTGGACCAACCTTTTTTAAAATTTCATAAGGACCAATGAATCTTGGACTAAGCTTTGTTTTTCGTCCAAAGCGTAATATCTTTTTCCAAGGTGAAACCTTTTAGAATACTTTATCTCCAACTTCGAACTCAATATCATTTCTTTTAAGATCTGAATATGACTTTTGTCTGTCAGAAGCAGCCTTGAGATTATCTTGAATTATTTTTACCTTATTCTCCGTTTCTTGAACAAGATTTGGTCCGATGATTTTTTGATCCTCCAACTCGAACCAATTCAACGATGTTCGATATTTTCTTCCATATAATGCCTCATAAGGTGCCATCTTTATACTTGATTGATAACTGTTGTTGTAGGCAAACTCAACTAATGAAAGATATTTTTCCCAAGAACCTGCAAAATTAATTATGCATGCTCTAAGCATATCTTCGAGTATCTAAATAGTTCTTTCTGATTGTCCATTATGTTTTTGGATGGATGGAAAGGACTAAAATGTGATTGTAAAGTATTTTCCCAATGCTTCATGTAATGCACTCCAAAACCTTGCAGTGAACCTTGGATCTCTATTAGAAATAATAGACATAGGAACTCCATGCAGTGTAACAATTTCCTTAATATATAGTTTCGCCAACTTGTTCAAGGAGTAGTCTGTTCGAACTAGTATGAAATTTTTCGTCTTAGTCAATCGGTCCACAATCACCCAAATCGAATCTTTCTTACTTTGCGTCAATGGTATACCTATTACAAAATCCATAGTAACCTTTTCCCACTTCCATTGTGGAATCAAGATCGGTTGAAGCAATTCCGATGGAACTTGATGTTCTGCCTTTACTTGTTGACAAGTTAAACACCTAGCAACAAACTTAGTGATAACTCGTTTCATGCCAGACCACCAAAATCGACTCTTTATATCTCGATACATTTTGTTGCCTCCTAGATGCATAGTTAAAGAACTGAAATGTGCTTCTAAAAGTATTTCCCTCCTTAGATCCTCATCTTTAAGAATGCATACATGTCCCCTATAATATAAACATCCATTTGATTTTACTTCAAAGTCTTTAGATTCACCTTGTTCCACTTGCTTCTTCTTTTCCAAGCATTCTTTATCTTTTGCTTGTAACTCTTTAATCATTTCTATCAAAGTAGGCTTGATTTGAATCTCAGCCATTATTGCACCATTTTCCTGTAACCTTAACTGAGCATTCAATGATCTCAAGGCAGAAAATATTTTCCGGCTAAGTGCATCTGCTACCACATTAGCCTTCCCCGGATGGTAATCAATGATTACATCATAGTCCTTGATCAGTTATATCCATCTTCTTTGCCTCAAGCTAATCTCCTTTTGAGACAACAAATATTTCAAACTTTTATGATCCGTAAAGATGTAGCATTTTTCACCATATAAATAGTGATGCCAAATCTTCAAAGCGAACACCACTGCAGCCAACTCTAAATCATGAGTTTTGAATAAACCAATATATCATTTATGAATACCACTACAAATTGATCCAAAAATGGCTGAAATATCCGACTCATCAGATCCATAAAAGCTGCTGGTGCATTTGTAAGTCCAAAAGGCATTACCACAAACTCATAATGCATGTATCTAGTTCTGAAAGTTGTCTTTGGTATATCTGCTTCTTTGATCTTCAATTGATGATACCCCGATCGAAGATCAATTTTGGAGAACATCGTTGCTCCCTTAAGTTGATCAAAGAGGTCATCAATCCTTGGTAAAGGATATTTATTCTTCACCGTCACTTTATTAAGTTGACGTCCACACATAACCTTATTGATCCATCTTTCTTTTTCATAAACAGGACTAGAGCTCCCCAAGGTGATATACTTGGTCGTATAAAACCTTTATCCAATAATTCTTGTAATTGAGACTTAAGCTCTCTAAGTTCTGTAGGAACCATCCTGTAAGGTGCCATTGATATTGGTGTTGTTCTAGGAAGCACATCAATACCAAATTCCACCTCTCGATCTGGAGGTACTCCCGATAATTCATCCAAAAAAACATCTGAAAATTCCCACACCGTTGGTATCTTTTCTATATCTGTTTTTGTTTCCAAAATATTTATCACATAAGCTAAATAAGCTTCATACTCATGTGATAATAACTTTCCAATAGTTACAGCAGCAAACTCATTACTCAAATAATTCTGTCTTTCTCCCATAAATATTATTTTTGAACCATCTGGTTCTTTTAAGATTGCCCTTTTTAATCGGCATTCAACCATAGCATCATATGCCGATAGCAAATCCATTCCAAGAATAACTTCAAACTCTTGGAAAGGCAATTCCATAAGACTGCTTAAAATTCTCTTCCTTGGATCTTTATAGGGCACTTTTTACATATTCGAACTACTTTGACGCTTTCTCCTAATGACTTAATAGCAACTACCTCACTCAAAATTTGTTCTACTGGAATATTTCTTTCAAGTACTACTTTGGAACTAATATACGAATGGGTAGAGCCTGGATCAATCAATGCAAAAATAGGTTTGCCAAAGAGTTCGATCATATCTGCTACAATATCGAATCATCTCGGTCATGAGCAGTCTTGATATTGTATACTCGAGCGGCAGCCTTATCTTCTCGATTAGGAATAGTCGTAGATGCTCATGGTTTGCCACCTTTATTTCCTCTGAATGACTGATTAGGGTGAAGCTCTGGACAATTCTTCTTGAAATGACCAATTTGACCACAATGATAGCATTCTCCACCAGTGAACCAGCATTGACCAGAGTGTCTTTTTCCACAATGTTCACATTCTAGAACAGGACGAAATCTGGAGCCCTGAGTACTCGCAGAAACAGTCTGAGCTTGCTTTGACTTCCCTCAAGAATATCCCTTTTTAGATGAAGAAGCTGATGTCGCTGGACTTTGCTGTGGAAAACCTTTACTACATTTAAATGATGACATAGTAAAAGAACTTCCAGATCTTTTTCTAGCTTGAACATGTTTTCCCGCCTTTTTCTCGAGGTCCACGTTTTCCATAGCTTTTGCTCGATTCACCGCCTCTTGAAAAGAAATGAAATTGCGGGAAACCAATACCATTTTATATTGAGAATCCAACCCAGCTATAAATTTATCGATTTTGGATTTTTTGGTTGGAAGGAACTCTTCTGCAAATCGGCTGAGTCTATTGAAATCATATTCATAGACTGTCATGCCCGATTGCTTCAAATCCAGGAACTATTGCCTCATTTCTTCAATGAACAGGTCCCCAATATACTTTTCTTTAAATTCTTTCAAAAAGAATTCCCATGTAATCTGTTCTGGCGAAACTCATGCAGTGACTACATTCCACCACATGCTCGCTTGCTCCATCAGAAAGGATACTACTCCTTCTAACTTTCCTTGATCATCGCAAGGAATCCTACTCAACATGATCTTAGTATCATTCAACCAATAATCATCGAGCATTGGATCAGCATTAGCATCACCTTTAAATTCTGGTGCTTTCATTTTCCTTAATTCCTTCGGAACTGATATTGATGCTTGCCGATTTATAATAACATCTAATGCCTGAAGAAATAAGCCTTGATCTTGCACATGCATATTTCTTTGTTCCTGAGCTAATGGCTCTACATTCTGCTATCCCTGAGGCAGATTTTGATTCACTTCATTACTTCCACTCTGAGCAGGCATATCACGCTCGATTGCCTGACGAGATTCCCGATGATCTGACATTTGTTAATGTCACAATCATCCCTTATAAGTAAGGAGTAATAATACTAATTACTAGACATCCAATTATATTTATTCAAATATCAGAAATCTTGACATCTTAGTGGCATGTATATAATTTCGACTATTAACAAACCCAATCCGTAACCAGAACTGACTAAACCTGTAGCTCTGATACCAATAAATGTAACACCCTAATCAACATTCTATATTAACTACTAATTAGAGTATCACATGAAGAATATAAATTTTTTTATCGCGTAGAATCACATTTTGAATTTTTATCCCATCAAATTAAGTCCGATTTCAGGCAACAATTTAACAATTCTTTTTTATAATATAAACGGAATATAACTGCCTAAAATAAAAATCTACCCGATTGCTCTATTTACCTTTATCTAGTTATTACCCAACATTAAAATTTAATATAACTACTCATCATCCATTATAAACATAAACTAGTTTATAAGTTATTACAAACCATATATATAAGCTAGTAGATAACCGACTAAATTTAACATATACATGCCATCTAGAAACATCAAAACACATCAAAAGATGTTATTACTGATACCTTGTTTATATTCTGAATAGATAGGATGCCCGTTCCTTACTACGATTTCTGCCTTTTACCTACGCGTGAAAACCATCACACGCTAAGTATATACTTAGTGAGGCAATAATAATATCTAGTGCAATATAACATAACTATAACTAACAACATGTAATCGTATTCATGCATTTTGAATCACTAGATATGTCTTACCATTATGTTATTCATGTATCAACATAATGTAATCGGATATAATTTTTTACCAATATACTTGCCATAACTTTAAGAGTTTATACACTCTTTTACCCGTTTATCGTTTATTTACCAATATCATAGCCCAAATATAAACCTATGAGGACCCTGGGTACTCGAGTCAAAGATGCACTGAAGTGCTAATACACATAAGGTCGTGCCCACCATAATACATATAAGGTCGTGCCCACCATATACACTAAGTGTCCTTTATATACATTATAGTGCTAAATCGGATAACCGAATATGCAGCGTGCTGCTGGACTCTATGGCATGCCAACTATACCCTGTCCCTCAATGACATACTTGGGCATATTTTCTGTATTTATTTCATCCATGGCAATGTATATCAACATAATTTAATACTGGACAGTTCATACACGAAATAACATTCATAATATAACATCATATATAACTAGTGATTCATGCATTACTATTTAACTTTTGGCATATTTAAAATATGTCAATCATATGATCAATGACATAAGTATCATGCCAATATATAAACAGGTAGACTTATCGTAAGTCTTCCCATTGATGTATAAAACATCCATGTATCATCTTATGTATGCATTGCACTCACCTGATGCCTCACTAGTAAACCTTACCATTGCTTTTAGCTTTACTCTTAAGCTTTTTCCTTGTCTTTAAACTTGCTCGTAATATGATCTTGATCACGGTCACGATCTATAAAATCATCATTTCCAAACACATACATTTCAAAGTGTATGTTAGTATCATTCTAACATAGGCACATATTAGGAATAAAAGTCCTAAAAATCCTTTATTATTCATATCCATCACAATTTCACAAGAAAATCTCAAATCTCATAATATAACCATAAAATGAATTCTTTTAGAATTCACCTCAACTTTCCAAATTATTCAAAATGGTCCATTGCCATTGAACTTCAAATTCAAACATTAAACAACATATTCAAGTATTCCAAGAACACATTCAAGCTTAACACATTAATTTCTAATCACTTTCTATATCATTCTCAAATTTTCCTTAATATGCCATTTGGTCCTTCACACTTTGAAAACTTCCAAATTGATCCAAACAACGTTCTAAGCCTTGTAAAAATCATTCTCACATCATTCCTAGCCTTAGGAAATTTTCCATAATTTTCCTCAATTTTTCCTCTAAGGCCGAATATGAAGGGTCAAGTTGTTCAAATTTTCCAACTTGATTTAAGCATGAATTCAACTTCTAAACCTCATTTCCAAGCTTCTATAATCATTCCCATGTCACAATCAATTCAAATTTAACTTCACATCAAAACCCTAACTTTAAATAAATTAGGATTTAACTATTTTCAAGTAATTTCAATCATAAAATAAGCTTGGATATGATTCTACAACAACAACTTCATCAAAATCTAATCTTAAATCATCATATTTAAACATCCCCTTCATCCATCAAAATCACAAAACTATGGTTTCAAGCAAGGAAAGCATGAATAAATGGTACCAAAAGATAGAGAATTTCATGGAGATCAACTTCATATTTCATGCTTTCTTCCAAAATCCAACTAAATAAGCTTGAAAATCAAAAATAAAATTTTCTCTTACCTTGAAGAGGTTTTCGAACAAGGAGAATATTTGGGAGAAAACTCTTGAATTTTCTTTTGTTTCAAAATTAGCCATTTGTCATCTAATTTAAAAATCCAATTAAAAATCTCTTTTACAGCAAAATGGCGATTTTGCCTTTGTAATCCAATGCTTCAGATCTTGCCACATGTCTTCCTACTCATTCAAGGGTCAAAAATAAACCAAGGAGTTAGTGATTACCAACTTTGCCCTAGAAATTTTCCAAAATTACCATCTTGCCATTTTTCATCTAATGGCTCATATTTAACATGGAAAACCTATTTTAATCCAATGGTCCATGTTAAATCCTACCATTTTAAAACATGGAAATTAAATTTTAACCTTGCTTTATCATTCTTTAAAATATCTTGAATATCTTTATAGCCAATAATACAAATCTTTAAAAATTTTATCCAAATATTTTTCTAATAACGGGCAACGATGACAATAACAATATATCAATAACAATATAAAATAATCAATATAGCCTTTCTCAATATTTCAATGATATTAATGACAATGTAATGACAATGTACCTCCTACGAGGTGTCGATGTAATAATACCTTGAAATCATGGATGAAAATGCAAATAACAATATCAATGAAATCAGGAAAGGAACCTAGCCATTCTTGAGACTCTGACTACACTCACCGATACTCCCAAAGCTTTTAGGGCTCCAAAATGATAACCCCCTTATTCTTTGACTTATTGGAGTTTGTTGGATTTGGTGATTCTTCACCTTGATTTTCTTGAGTTACAAAAGAAATAGAAATCAAAAGGATTTCAATATCAATAATAGGTTCATAGCAACTTTATTAGCTATGAAAAAAAATAATGAATAAGTTATGATATCCCTAGAGAATTTCTAGGGTTTCTTGAATGTGGAATTAAACATGGATTTAACCATGGGATCAATAGGCCAATAAGAGATTATAGATCACCCGATCAATATCTATAATCTAGGATTTAGGAACTTGAAAAAATCAAAGTTTAGGTTATCCTATAATGGAGGTGTGTTATTGGCTTGGTTAGAGGAAGAAGATGAAGGAGCAACTAGCTTGTAAAACCCAACAGGTAAGTTATCTTTTCTTTCTTTCTTTTTAATTTCCAAAAGCCAAAGTTTTCCTTTTTATGAAGAAAGCCAAGTTGAGCATCCTATGTATGTGGTGACTAAGCTTGAGCAGGGGCTAGTTAGTCCCTAAACTCTTTACTTTTTATACTTTTCCCCCAAACTTTCAATTTTCCCAATTTAGTCACTAAGACAAGTTTTAAAGGTTTACGATAAGGTCTTTGATCAATAACAATACTTAATTAGGGTTCAATAATCCAATAATTGACTTAAAGGTCAATGTTATAGTTTGACTTTTTGATGCAAAACTCCTGGTTGTTGGAATTGAATTTCGACTAGGCCTGGGTTTGGGGTGTTATAACTCTCCCCCTTAAGAAAAATTCATCCTCGAGTTTTACCTGAATCAAAGAGATGTGGTTATTAATTTCCCTTGATCTCTTCCGGTTCCCATATAGCTTCTTTGATCTTGTGACTTCTCCAAAGCACTTTGACTAAAGTAATGTTCTTGTTTCGAAGTGTCTTGACTTCCCTTGCCAATATCTGTTGTAGGCTCTCTAAGTGAATGCTAGCAAAAGGGGGCAGAAGATATGTATTGGAAAAGTATAAAACAGTGCCAAGATGAGTCTTTTGCGTGCAAGTATACACGGTCTAAAAGTAAAACATCAGTTAAGCTGAGTATCGATCCTACAGAGATTGACTTGGAATTCAATTGTCATTGATTGTTACTTGCCTTGAGAAAAAGTTGTTTTGTTTTGAAGTTGGTTTTGGAAATAATTGAATAGAAAAGAAATAAGAGTAGAGTAAAGACGTTGGCAAGGAATGTGCTTTAATGAATGATGAGCGTTGGTAGGGAATGTCTAGCTTTCACGTTATTCATGTCTTGCTAGCCTTTAATAACAACTTGTCTTTGCATTGTTTACCGAGCAGATTCAAAATTAGCAAAGCCTCTCTCGATAGTCATTGCCCTAAATTGATCATGTAAAACCCCTATATCTCTATAGTGCATGCTTTTAAATTCATTTGGAGTTGACGGCATGGTCTCTAATTTATAGGGCTAGTTCAAAGTCCTTCTTTGAGGAGGAAGTTAAGTTGGAATTAAATTATCTTTAAAGAATATAATTCTTTATTATAATATATTCCTTCTAGAACTTCTCCTATCTTCTTGGGATTTAATTCTTCTTTAACCTCTTCACGAAAATCAAACTCCTTTGGGATTTAGCTTTGCTCCACGTCATCTTGGGCTTGTCTAGTCATCAATTTCGACTACCATATCACCTTATTCTTTATCGACAATTGCCCTTGCAACTGGCTCGGCATCTCCTTCATGCATTGCCCTGGCAACTAGCTCGGCATCTCCTTCATGCATTGCCTTGGCAACTGGTTCTAGCCTTGCTTTGGCAAGTGATTCTGTACATACACACAAAACACACCAAAGCAGCATCTTTTTCCACAAAAACCACCAAGTTATGCAATCAAGCTCAACGATGGAAGGAAACGTGAACTAATGCATGAATGACTAATTATGCAACTAATATGAGCCTAAGTCTAACAATAATATGAGTAAAAAGGGTAAGAAAAATAGTACTTTCAAACACTTAGCACACCCCCAAACTCGAACTATTGCTTGTCCTCAAGCAATGCAAAATAATAATTACCCGCCAAGACTTCAATTTTCACAAACTTAGCTCTGAACTTGATTTCAATTCCCAGAACCGTGGCACAAAGTATGATTATCTTTTCATTTTTTGAAAAACATAGGAGTTACTCGAAATCAAACTATAATGCTTGTGAGTGTGTACGGAGTTGTGTGCAAGTTGATTTTTAGGATTCTATGCAAACAAGAGGTTTTCAAATTACTTCATTGGGTTCTCTTAACATGTTTTAACTAGAGCCAGTTTCGGGCACCTCTAGTGTTTTGTTTTTAGTTTTCTTAAGGTAATTAATTTATTCAACTAGAGCCGGTTTCGGGAAGCTCTAGTGATCAATTTTTAGCACATACTAGTGCCCGTTTCGGGCACTTCTAGTGATCAATTTTTAACGCATACTAGAGCCAATTTCGGGCACCTCTAGCATTCATCCAATTTTTATTCTAATCCCCCAATTTTTTAACTATCAACCTAAGTTCACTAGAATTCCTTAAATCAATCAAACCACAACAGTGTTTCATCAAATTTAGCATCATAGTAAAATTCTAAGTGTTTCCATGGTTATCCTAGAATAAGAGTTCTATCAATTAAGTGCATTGGTAAAGTCATCATTGGATATTCATCAAATCTAGGCAATTCTTGTTCCAACTAAAGGCATGGCAAGCAACTTATGTATCCTAAATGCATTATGATAAGTGTTCAAAAGTACTATTTTTCTTACCCTTTTTACTCATATTATTGTTAGACTTAGGCTCATATTAGTTACATAATTAGTCATTCACGCATTAATCCATGTTTTCTTCCATCGTTGAGCTTGACTGCATAACTTGGTTATTTTTGTGGGAAAATATGATGCTTTGGTGTGTTTTGTGTGTATGTTTAGAATCACTTGCCAAAGCAAGGCTAGAGCTAGTTGCCAGGGCAATGCATGAAGGAGACGCTGAGCCAGTTTCCAGGGCAATTGTCGACAAAGAATAAGGTGATATGGTATTCGAAATTGACGACTAAACAAGCCCAAGACGACGTGGAGCAAAGCTAAATCCCAAAGGAGTTTGATTTCCATGAAGAGGTTAAAGATGAATTAAATTCCAAGAAGATAGGAGAAGTTCTAGAAGGGATATAATTATAATAAAGAATTATATTCTTTAAAGATAATTTAATTCTAGCTTAACATCCTCCTCAAAGGAGGACTTTGACCTAGCCCTATAAATAGATCACCAAGCTGTCAACTCCAAGGGGGAGAGAGAGGAGAGAATTTTTGACAACATCAAGGCCAAGGAGGATTTCGGCAAAGCTCCACCCATTCTTCATATTTTTCTTTCTTGTTCAATTAGGTTCATGCTAGGAATTATTTATCTTGTGTTTCTTTGGAACCTAGCCATGAACTAAATCTATTTGGCTAAGGTTATTGTGTCTTGTGCTTGTGAGAAACTATTGGATTTTGTTTAGGTAATAAGAGTTTGCACTTTTCTATTCAAGGTTTATTCATTCTTGGTTCTTATTCTTGTTTGCGAGTGAATTGGGAGAGGATCTCGTAACTTCATATATTTATATAATATCGGGAGAGTTAGATTCAAGAAATGAATGAATATGATCTTTATTCAATCTATTGATGGTGAAGATTAATCCGGCTTAGGAATAAGTTAAGGATTTCAACGGCTAAGAGGAGCGCAAGATTGGTTGTTGTTCACCCTTGATTCACGCAGGGATGTATTATCAAGGCATGCACAAGTAGCTAGAGTTTCGACTTAGGGATAAGAAGAAACCATTGAAGAACGCTCTGCCAAACCTTGAAGTTGCTGCCCAGACGCCCAAGTAGTTGCCCAGGAAACCATCGATTAGTTGCCAAGGCAACCCCGTTGTGCAAGTTGCCACGACAACTGAGTTGCTCTTGCACTCTTTTACCAAGACGATCCAATCGGCTATCACACCTCAACTCAGATAACCTGGCCAATCTCTCTCATTTAATTACATCGTCTTTTACTTATTTGCTTTCTAAATTAGTTATTAGTTAAAACTCCTATAATCTTCTATTTGTGTTTTTACTTTTTATAGTGCAAGGGATTAGATTCTTGAAGTGGCACCAATCCCTGTGGAGATGATATCTTTTATACTATAACTTGCGACGCGTACACTTGCACAATTGTGGAGCACATATTACATGCAACAAGTTTTTGGCGCCGTTGTCGGGGATTGGCAATAGCGAGTTTGCTTTTATTTTCTTGCACTTTCTTTTTACTTTTCTTGTTTAAGATTCAAAGGGCTAACAAACTTTGGTTTTGCATTGGTATATGACCAGTGCGAGACCGATTACACCAGAATATCCCTTTGATCCAGAAATCGAACGAACCTTACAAAGACTTAGATGAAGGTTAAGAGTAGCAATGGCTAATCAAGACGGCAATATGAATCAAGATGTTCCAGCAGGAGAAGGAGTGATTCTTGCACGAAACAGAACTATCTGAGACTATCTTGAAGAAGATCTTTATGGACTTAATCCAGGAGTTGTCGCACCTGAAATTGAAGCCGACCACTTTGAGTTGAAACCGATGATGTTTAATATGATCAACACAATTGGTCAATTTGGTGGCTCAGCAACTAAAGATGCACGACAACATCTTAAATCTTTCCTCAAGATTTGCAACTCGTTCAAAATAGACAGTCACCCTGATGTTTTACGATTAAGATTATTCCCCTATTCACTGAGGGATAGGGCGAAAGCATGGTTGAATAGCATTCTTGCCAGATCAATAGGATCTTGGACCGAACTTTGTCGTGATTTCCTTGCTTGGTTTAATCCTACAAATTTGACTGATAAGCTTTATAACGACATTACTTCTTTTCGGTAGGCAGATGATGAATCCATGTACGAGGCTTGGGAGCGATATAGAGAACTTCTACACAAATGCCCTCTACATGGATTCCCAGTGTGGACACAAGTAACGATGTTTTACAGCGCCGTGAATACACCAACAAGGATAATGTTAGATGCCTCGGCAAATGACATACTCCTAGATAAGTCACCGAAGGAAGCAATGCAAATTCTAAACAGGCTTGCCAAGAATGATTATCAATTCCCCTCTACTAGAAGAGGAGGAGTTAGACGCCAAGCCACAATACATGAACTAGGATCATCAGACTCAATTTCGGCACAATTGGCCACTTTAACCAAGATGGTCCAGAACATGCAGAAACCAAACAACACACATGAGGTCAAGGTAATGGTTTCATTTTGTGAATTATGTGGTGGTAACCATGATTATTCTGAATGTATGCAGAATCCATAATCCAGCTTCTATGTGGGGAATTACAACCGGAATAACAACGTAATGTGCAATACATACAATCCAGCTTGGAAGAAGCACCCAAATTTTTCATGGAGTAATCCCAACAATGCTCAAAAAAATAACAATCAGAATGCACAAGCATCGAGATTCCAGCAGAATATGCCACGGCAACAGTTGCCGCAGCAACAACCGACAACATCTAGTTCTTTGGAAAATTCTCTCAATGCTTTTATGTTAAAAACTGGATCCTATATGGTTTAGAATAGTAAATTCATAAAAAGAACTGATGCTTTTATTAATAGGACCGAGATGAAATTGCAAAACCAAGAGGCGGCAATCAAATCATTGGAAAATCAAGTCGGACAATTTGCTCAAAACCTGAATACTAGACCGCAAGGAAGTTTACCTAGCGATACTGAAGTCGCAAGAGGAACTGGCCATGAGCAATGTAAGATGATCACCACTAGAAGTGGCCAACAACTTAAAGAGGCTCAAGCATGCTCATCAAACAAAACTCCACAAAAAGATCAAGACGAACCCAGCGGTAAAGCCTCAGAGGCTGAACCAGGAATTGTTGCGGCAACCGGCAATAAGCATGCCTCGGCAACCGGCAATAAGCATGCCTTAGCAGCCGGTGATAAGCATGTTCGGCAACCCTAGTTGACAACGCCTCGACAACTCCAGTTGTCCCGGCAATGCCGTCAATCAAGTTCCAAACCAATGACAGGATCGAAGATATCCAACTTCCACCACCATTCCCACAAAGGTTGAAGCGACAAAAGCAAGAATAACAATTCAAGAAGTTTCTTGATATCCTAAAGCAAGACCACATCAACTTGCCATTGGTGTAAGCAATTGAACAAATGCCGAACTATGCCAAGTTTCTTAAAGACATTGTGTCCAAGAGAACAATGCTAGGAGAGCTTGAAATAGTTGCCGCAACAGAGGGATGCATGGCCATCTTGCACAATCGTATGCCACCCAAGTTGAAGGATCCTGAAAGTTTAACAATACCCTGTTCCATTGGAAACCACTATGTCGGGAAAACATTATGCGACCTTGGGGCCAGCATAAACTTGATGCCTAAATCGGTTTTCCAAAAACTAGGAATCGGGAAGGCAAGACCTACAACAGTTATGCTATAGCTAGCCGAGAGATCCTATGTGCATCTAGAGGGAAAAATTGAAGACATACTGGTAAAAGTTGATAAATTTATTTTTCCCGCTGACTTTATTATTTTGGATTGTGAAGCCGATGAGCATGCACCTATCATTCTCGAGAGACTATTCCTAGCAACAGGGAGAACCTTGATCGATGTTGAAAAGGGAGAACTCACAATGAGGGTGAATGACCAGCAAGTTAAACTAAATGTGTTCCAAACACTAAGGCATGCCGATCATCCAGAAGAATGCCAACTTCTTTATGCCACGGTAGAGTTTAAGTTTGACGAGCAAGTTAGTTGCCTCGGCAACTACATTGCAGATCAAGAGGAACCTAAGGAGTATGAAGAACCGGTCGATGAGGAACAACAAGAAGAGGCAAATTGACTAGTCAATCGACCAGGTACATACTTTGAACCACTGGATTACTCAGGTAATGAAGGTAAGCTTGAAAAGCCTTCTATTGAACAACCACCGATTCTTGAGTTGAAACAGTTGCCAAAGCAACTAAAATATGCATACTTAGGAACCGATAATACATTGCCGGTAATTATTTCTTCTAAGTTACAGCCTGAGAAGGAAAAGAAGCTGATCAAAATGTTTATGCTACACAAGAAGGCAATAGAGTGGACAATTGCCGACTTGAAGGGAATTAGCCTGGCAGTATGCATGCACAAGATTTTGTTGGAAGATGATCACAAACCTTCAATTAATGAAAGAAATCATCAAGTGGCTTGACGCCGGCATTATATACCCTATCTCTGATAGTACATGGGTAAGTCCGGTACAATGTGTACCGAAAAAAGGAGGTATAACGGTGGTAAGTAATGAAAACAATGAACTCATTCCAACTAGGACTGTGACCGGTTGGAGGGTTTGTATGGATTATCGAAAGCTAAACAAAGCCACTAGGAAAGATCACTTCCCATTACCCTTTATTGATCAAATGCTTGACCGTCTTGCAGGTAAACCCTTTTATTGTTTTCTTGATGGTTATTCAGGTTACAATCAATTTTTCATAGCACCAGAAGATCAAGAAAAGGCAACCTTCACATGCCCATACAGTACTTACGCTTTCTGAAGGATGCCGTTCAGATTGTGTAACGCTCCGGCAACCTTCCAAAGATGCATGATGGCACTTTTTTTAGACATGGTCGGAGACTTCCTTGAGATCTTCATGGATGATTTTTCTGTTTTTGGCAATAACTTTTTTGACAGCTGCCTCGACAATTTAGAGAAGGTGTTGGTAAGATGTGAAGAAACTGATTTAGTCCTCACCAAGCCAAAGTAGACGTGATCGAGATTACCCCCACCAAGTTCGGTTAAAGGAATTCAAAGCTTTCTTGGACATGGAGGCTTTTACAGGAGGTTCATTCATAATTTTTCTAAAATCACTAAACCTTTGTGCAATTTGCTTGAACAGGATAAAGTCTTCAATTTTGATGATTCTTGCACCCAAGCATTCGAAACCCTAAAGGAAAAGCTTGCCTCGGCACCCATTATCGTTCTGCCAGATTGGACGCTACATTTTGAGCTCATGTGTGATGCAAGTGATTTTGCGGTAGGAGCAGTCCTAGGCCAACGCAAAGGAAGACCTTCCATGTGATATACTACGCTAGTAAAACTCTTAATAGTGCACAAGTGAATTACACAACAACAGAGAAAGAGTTACTAGCTGTAGTTTTCGCATTTGACAAGTTCCAATCCTATTTGATCGGTACAAAGGTAATTGTTCATACGGACCATTCGGCAATCAATTATCTATTTGCTAAAAAGGATGTCAAACCTCGTTTGATTCGTTGGATATTACTTTTACAAGAATTTGATATTGAAATTAAGGACAGGAAAAGAACAAAAAATCAAGTGGCTGATCACTTATCACGTTTAGAACACAATAGGGAGGAGGACGCGAATTTAGAGATATGTGATGCATTCCCGGATGAGCAACTTTTAGTTGCCTCAACAACCATGTACGAGCATGCCTCGGCAACCCTCGACGCCTCGGCAACCATAGATGTACATGCCTCAGCAACTCTTAACGCTTCGGCAGCCATGGACGCGCACGCCTCGGCAACTCTCGACACCACCGTAGCCCTTGACGCGCATGCCTCAACAACCATGGATGTGCATGCCTCGGCAACCCTCGACGCTTCGGCATCCCTTGAAGTGCACGCCTCGGAAATTTTGGGAGCAGCCGCCACGGCAGCACATGCCTCGGCAATACCCTGGTACGCGGATTTAATTAATTTCCTTGTTTGTGGTATTTTACCTTATGGTCTTACTCACCAAGGGAAGAAGCGGTTCTGCCATGATGCTAAGCATTACTTTTGGGACGAGCCTCTTTTGTTTAAACAATATGCAGATCAGGTTATACGTCGATGTGTCCCTGAAGAGGAGCAGCAGAATGTACTCCGGCAATGCCATTCTTCACCCTATGGAGGACATTTTGGAGGAACTCGTACCGCAGCCAAAGTTTTGCAATCTGGGTTGTATTGGCCAACATTGTACAAAGATGCCCAAGACTTTTACAAGCAATGTGATCGTTGCCAGAGGACGGGCAATATCTCTAGACGACATGAGATGCCGCTCCAAAACATCATCGAGGTGAATTGTTCGATGTGTGGGGGATCGATTTTATAGGACCTTTCCCATCTTCATTCGATAACTTCTACATTCTACTTATCGTCGACTACGTGTCTAAATTGGTTGAGGAGCTGCAGTTCCCAACAATGATTCCAAGACCGTGTATTGATTCTTGCAAAAAAACATATTTACACGGTTTGGGATACCGAGAGCAATTACCAATGACGAAGGCAAGCATTTTGACAACAAACTTATTTCCAAGATGTTGCAACGCTTAGGCGTATCACACAAGATTGCCATGGCATATCACCCACAAACCAACGGGCAAGCAGAAATTTCCAACTGGGAATTGAAGGGTATACTCGAGAAAGTTGTAAGTCCCTCTAGGAAGGATTGGTCATTAAGACTATATGACACACTTTTAGCATATCGGACTGCATTAAAACACCCCTAGGTATGTCTCCTTCTGACTTGTCTATGGCAAAACTTGCCATCTACCGGTGGAAATCGAACACAAGGCATATTGGGCAATCAAGACCATGAATATGGATTGGGAAAGTGCCGGACAAAAGCGTTTGTTGGACCTCAACAAGATAGAAGAATTTCGTACACTCGCCTATTACAATACACGAATCTACAAGGAGAAAACAAAGCAATGACATGACAAGAAACTATTGCCGCGACAATTCACGCCAGGGCAACTAGTTCTCTTATTCAATTCTCGGCTAAAACTTTTCCCAGGAAAGCTGAAGTTGTCAAACCATTCTCCCATGGTGTCGTGATAATCAAGTCCATCACTGATAAACATGAATTCAAAGTTAATGGACAAAGATTAAAGCACTACAATGGTGCCCATGTGGAACGTAACAAAGAAGTGGTCAACTTAGGAGATGCATGAGCATGCTCTCCTTTCGATATTTTATTTTTATTTTTATTATTTTCGATTATTTTTAATTTTTTATTTTGAACTAATTATTTTTTTTATTTTTATTTTTATTATATTTTTAGGATAGATTTGTTTTCTTTTTTATCTTTTTTAAGTTTAAGAATCCCTTTACACATCTTTATTTATTTTCTTTTATTAGTTCATCTTTAATTTTAATCCTTATTTGATTTGTCTTTGAATTGTAGGAAAAAAGTTCAAGATAAAGAGGAATTTTGATCCAAGAAGGAAAACATCTCCAACTTACCCTAATTAAACCCCCTTGCCGTCACCCTTCCCCTAAACTGAAACCCCCTTTATTCTCTATCCAAAATTAATCCCACCCATCATATTTACTACCTATCTTTTCTATATAACCTATCACCCTTAACTTCCAAGAAACCTATTCCTACTTTTAATCTTGCAACTCTTTAGTTTCTTTTATTTTCTTTTCTTTGTTTTTACAAAATTCACAACCAAGATCATCTGTGGCATCCAAAATTAAATTTTTGGTTCATCCAAGTTCCTCCAAAGAACCAAGATACAAGAAGTTTGCTAGACCGGTGGTTCAAGAAAGATTTCAATCTAAGTTTGAAAGGTGGAAGATTTACAAAGAACAAGGCTTTGAATACTCCAACTCTCATCAAGATTTCGGCCTTGAACCATTCATCTTCGAGAGGATTACACATCAAAAGTGGCAAATCTTGTTCCATCAATCGGAACCGGGCAACATCTCATGGGTAAGAGAATTCTATGCTCACTCACCTAACCCGAATAATCCTTATGTTTTTGTCCGTGACAAGGCCATACTCATAAGTCCCGAAAAAATCAACACCTTTTACGGACTCTACATTGAGAAGGACGAGCATCAAGCCTTTGTTGATCAAATCATGCCCAAGCAACTCGACAAGGTGCTTCACGAACTAACTCAACTGTGAATTCATTGGAATGACGGTAAATACAAGGGAACGGTAAATTGCCTTTGGCTTAAACCCGAGGCAAAACTATGGAATAAGTTTGTTAAAACTTCTTTAATGCCCACCACACACAATACTACCGTTGATATACCACGTCTTTTGCTCATACATTCTATTTTGCATAATCACATCATTAGCATTGGAAAAGTTATCTGTGATGAGATTTTTGTATATAGCTCAAAAGATAAGGGTTCTCTTTTCTTCCCTTGCTTAATTTCTAATCTTTGCAAGGATATGCATGTCCCAAGTGAGTCCACCGATGAAAAGGCCCTACCAATGTCCGGTTGGAATCAAGCACAAATCCAAAAGCTAATGGGAGAGGCACCAAAAAAATCCTCAAGGCATCCAATTGTCGTGGCAACTCTTGCCGCCCCGGCAATCCCTAATGCCCAAGCACCTAACGCTCAGGCAACTCGGCCATCAACCCCAGGACACTTTGAAGCACTCTTGCAACCATTGGCGAGCCACCTAAGGCAAATTGAAGACCGAAAACTAATGTTCATGCAGTACATGAAGGAGCGCAACAATGCTATCACCCAAGTCATCCTAGAAAAGTACCCGGACAGCCGCGTGTCTTTCCCAATTTTTCCTGCCGAGATCCTTGCCCCGGGAACCAATGAAGCAGTCGCCACGGCAACCGCAACACATGATGCCACAGCAACCAACCCTAACGATGCCACGGAAACCAAAGCTAAAGACATCCCGTCAACCACTACAAAAGCCAAAAGTAAAACACCTATGCCCGAATCAACTCGTATGGAATCATTGTCTGATTTTTTAGATTTGGACGAGTCCTCCATTGCACCAACAAAGACCACACCAATTGAATCCTCCAAGCGAAAAGCCAATGACATTGATGAAGAGGACGATGAGGACAATCCCATACAAGGATCGATTCAACCATCGACAATAAGGAAACAACCATCACGTTCAAGCAAGAGAATCAAGACACCGACCAAAAGGAAACTAATCATCCACGACGACGAACTCTCTGAGTAAGTCCTCGTTTGATTTTATTTTTCTTTATCTTTATTTCTCTTTAATGGATGCATTGAGGGCAATGCCTCACTCTAGTTTGGGGGGATTGTTATTAGTAGTTACCATGTTTAGTTGCATTCATCTTAAGTATTGCATTTAGGTACATAAATTGCTTGCAATGTCTTTAGTTGGAACAAGAATTGCCTAGATTTGATGAATATCCAATGATGACTTTGCCAATGCACTTAATTGATAGAATTTTTATTCTAGGATAACCATGGAAACACTTAGAATTTTACTATGATGCTAAATTTAATGAAACACTCTTATGGTTTGATTGATTTAAGGAATTCTAGTGAATTTAGGTTGATAGTTAAAAAATTGGGGGATTAGAATAAAAATTGGATGAACTCTAGAGGTGCCCGAAATCGGCTCTAGCATGTGCTAAAAAATTGATCACTAGAGGTGCCCAAAACCGGCTCTAGTATGTGTAAAAATTGATCGCTAGAGGTGCCCAAAACCGACTCTAGTCGAATAAATTAATTAACTTAAGAAAACTAAAAACAAAACACTAGAGGTGCTAAAAAACGGCTCTAGTTAAAACATGTTAAAAAGAACCCAATGAAGTAATTTGAAAACCTCTTGTTTGCATAGAATCTGAAAAATCAACTTGCACACAACTCCGCACACACTGACAAGCATTATAGTTTGATTCTGAGTAACTCCTAAGTTTTCCGAAAAATGAAAAGCCAATCATACTTTGTGCCCCAGTTCTGAGAATTGAAATCAAGTTCAAAGCTAAGTTTGTGAAAGTTGAAGTCTTGACAAGTAATTATTAGTTTGCATTGCTTGAGGACAAGCAATAGTTTGAGTTTGGAGGTGTGATAAGTGTTCAAAAGTACTATTTTTCTTACCCTTTTTACTCATATTATTGTTAGACTTAGGCTCATATTAGTTACATAATTAGTCATTCATGCATTAATCCATGTTTCCTTCCATCGTTGAGCTTGACTGCATAACTTGCTTGTTTTTGTGGGAAAATATGCTGCTTTGGTGTATTTTGTGTGTATGTGCAGAATCACTTGCCAAAACAAGGCTAGAGCTAGTTGCCAGGGCAATGCATGAAGGAGACGCTGAGCCAGTTGCCAGGGCAATTGTCGACAAAGAATAAGGTGATATGGTAGTCAAAATTGATGACTAGACAAGCCCAATATGACGTGGAGCAGAGCTAAATCCCAAAGGAGTTTGATTTCCATGAAGAGGTTAAAGAAGAATTAAATTCCAATAAGATAGGAGAATTTCTAGAAGGAATATAATTATAATAAATAATTATATTATTTAAAGATAATTTAATTCCAGTTTAAATTCCTCCTCAAATGAGGACTTTGACCTAGCCCTATAAATAGATAACCAAGCCGTCAACTCCAAGGGGGAGAGAGAGGAGAGAATTTTCGACAACATCAAGGGCAAGGAGGATTTCGACAAAGCTCTGTCCATTCTTCATCTTTTTCTTTCTTGTTCAATTAGGTTCATGCTAGGAATTCTTTATCTTGTGTTTCTTTGGAACCTAGCCATGAACTAAATCTATTTGTCTAAGGTTATTGTGTCTTGTGGTTGTGAGAAACTATTGGATTTTGTTTAGGTAATAAGAGTTTGCACTTTTCTATTCAAGGTTTATTCATTCTTGGTTCTTATTCTTGTTTGCGAGTGAATTGGGAGAGGATATCGTAACTTCATCTATTTATCTAATATCGGGAAAGATTCAATAAACGAATGAATATGATCTTTATTCATTCTATTGATGGTGAAGATTAATCTGGCTTAGGAATAAGTTAAGGATTTCAATGGCTAAGAGGAGCGCAAGATTGGTTGTTGTTCACCCTTGATTCACGCAGGGATGTATTATCAAGGCATGCACAAGTAGCTAGAGTTTTGACTTAGGGATAAGAAGAAACCATTGCAGAACGCTCTGCCGAAACTTGAAGTTGCTGCTTAGTTGCCCAAGTAGTTGCCCAGGCAACCATCGATTAGTTGCCCAGGCAACCCCGTTGTGCAAGTTGCCACGGGAACTGAGTTGCTCTTGCACTCTTTTACCAAGACGATCCAATCGGCTATCACACCTCAACTCACGATAACCTGGCCTATCTCTCTCATTTAATTACATAGTCTTTTAATTATTTGCTTTCTAGATTAGTTATTAGTTAAAACTCCTATAATCTTCTATATGTGTTTTTACTTTTTATAGTGCAAGAGATTGGATCGAATCAACCATCGCCAATAAGGAAACAACCATCACGTTCAAGCAAGAGAATCAAGACACCGATCAAAAGGAAACTAATCATCCACGACGACGAACTCTCTGAGTAAGTCCTCGTTTGATTTTATTTTTCTTTATCTTTATTTCTCTTTAATGGATGCATTGAGGGCAATGCCTCACTCGAGTTTGGGGGATCTTTATTAGTAGTTACCATGTTTAGTTGCATTCATCTTAAGTATTGCATTTAGGTACATAAATTGCTTGCAATGTCTTTAGTTGGAACAAGAATTGCCTAGATTTGATGAATATCCAATGATGACTTTGCCAATGCACTTAATTGATAGAATTTTTATTCTAGGATAACCATGGAAACACTTAGAATTTTACTATGATGCTAAATTTAATGAAACACTCTTATGGTTTGATTGATTTAAGGAATTCTAGTGAATTTAGGTTGATAGTTAAAAATTGGGGATTAGAATAAAAATTGGATGAACTCTAGAGGTGCCCAAAATTGGCTCTAGCATGTGCTAAAAATTGATCACTAGAGGTGCCCGAAACCGGCTCTAGTATGTGTAAAAATTGATCACTAGAGGTGCCCAAAACGACTCTAGTCGAATAAATTAATTAACTTAAGAAAACTAAAAACAAAACACTAGAGGTGCTAAAAAACGGCTCTAGTTAAAACATGTTAAAAAGAACCCAATGAAGTAATTTGAAAACCTCTTATTTGCATAGAATTTGAAAAATCAACTTGCACACAACTCCGCACACACTCATAAGCATTATAGTTTGATTCTGAGTAACTCCTAAGTTTTCCGAAAAATGAAAAGCCCATCATACTTTGTGCCCTAGTTCTGAGAATTGAAATCAAGTTCAAAGCTAAGTTTGTGAAAGTTGAAGTCTTGACAGGTAATTATTAGTTTGCATTGCTTGAGGACAATCAATAGTTTGAGTTTGGAGGTGTGATAAGTGTTCAAAAGTACTATTTTTCTTACCCTTTTTACTCATATTATTGTTAGACTTAGGCTCATATTAGTTACATAATTAGTCATTCATGCATTAATCCATGTTTCCTTCCATCGTTGAGCTTGACTGCATAACTTGCTTGTTTTTGTGGGAAAAGATGCTGCTTTGGTGTATTTTGTGTGTATGTGCAGAATCACTTGCCAAAACAAGGCTAGAGCTAGTTGCGTGGCAATGCATGAAGGAGATGTTGAGCCAGTTGCCAAGGCAATTATCGACAAAGAATAAGGTGATATGGTAGTCAAAATTGATGACTAGACAAGCCCAATATGACGTGGAGCAAAGCTAAATCCCAAAGGAGTTTGATTTCCATGAAGAGGTTAAAGAAGAATTAAATTCCAATAAGATAGGAGAATTTCTAGAAGGAATATAATTATAATAAATAATTATATTATTTAAAGATAATTTAATTCCAGTTTAAATTCCTCCTCAAAGGAGGACTTTGACCTAGCCCTATAAATAGATAACCAAGCCGTCAACTCCAAGGGGGGAGAGAGAGGAGAGAATTTTCGACAACATCAAGGGCAAGGAGGATTTCGACAAAGCTCTATCCATTCTTCATCTTTTTCTTTCTTGTTCAATTAGGTTCATGCTAGGAATTCTTTATCTTGTGTTTCTTTGGAACCTAGCCATGAACTAAATCTATTTGTCTAAGGTTATTGTGTCTTGTGGTTGTGAGAAACTATTGGATTTTGTTTAGGTAATAAGAGTTTAAACTTTTCTATTCAATGTTTATTCATTCTTGGTTCTTATTCTTGTTTTGAGTGAATTGGGAGAGGATATCGTAACTTCATCTATTTATCTAATATAGGGAAAGATTCAATAAACGAATGAATATGATCTTTATTCATTCTATTGATGGTGAAGATTAATCCGGCTTAGGAATAAGTTAAGGATTTCAATGGCTAAAAGGAGCGCAAGATTGGTTGTTGTTCACCCTTGATTCACGCATGGATGTATTATCAAGGCATGCACAAGTAGCTAGAGTTTTGACTTAGGGATAAGAAGAAACCATTGCAGAACGCTCTGCCGAAACTTGAAGTTGCTGCTTAGTTGCCCAAGTAGTTGCCCAGGCAACCATCGATTAGTTGCCCAGGCAACCCCGTTGTGCAAGTTGCCACGGGAACTGAGTTGCTCTTGCACTCTTTTACCAAGACGATCCAATCGGCTATCACACCTCAACTCACGATAACCTGGCCTATCTCTCTCATTTAATTACATAGTCTTTTAATTATTTGCTTTCTAGATTAGTTATTAGTTAAAACTCCTATAATCTTCTATATGTGTTTTTACTTTTTATAGTGCAAGAGATTGGATCGAATCAACCATCGCCAATAAGGAAACAACCATCACGTTCAAGCAAGAGAATCAAGACACCGATCAAAAGGAAACTAATCATCCACGACGACGAACTCTCTGAGTAAGTCCTCGTTTGATTTTATTTTTCTTTATCTTTATTTCTCTTTAATGGATGCATTGAGGGCAATGCCTCACTCGAGTTTGGGGGGGATCTTTATTAGTAGTTACCATGTTTAGTTGCATTCATCTTAAGTATTGCATTTAGGTACATAAATTGCTTGCAATGTCTTTAGTTGGAACAAGAATTGCCTAGATTTGATGAATATCCGATGATGACTTTGCCAATGCACTTAATTGATAGAATTTTTATTCTAGGATAACCATGGAAACACTTAGAATTTTACTATGATGCTAAATTTAATGAAACACTCTTATGGTTTGATTGATTTAAGGAATTCTAGTGAACTTAGGTTGATAGTTAAAAAATTGGGGGATTAGAATAAAAATTGGATGAACTCTAGAGGTGCCCAAAATTGGCTCTAGCATGTGCTAAAAATTGATCACTAGAGGTGCCCGAAACCGGCTCTAGTATGTGTAAAAATTGATCACTAGAGGTGCCCAAAACGACTCTAGTCGAATAAATTAATTAACTTAAGAAAACTAAAAACAAAACACTAGAGGTGCTAAAAAACGGCTCTAGTTAAAACATGTTAAAAAGAACCCAATGAAGTAATTTGAAAACCTCTTATTTGCATAGAATTTGAAAAATCAACTTGCACACAACTCCGCACACACTCATAAGCATTATAGTTTGATTCTGAGTAACTCCTAAGTTTTCCGAAAAATGAAAAGCCCATCATACTTTGTGCCCTAGTTCTGAGAATTGAAATCAAGTTCAAAGCTAAGTTTGTGAAAGTTGAAGTCTTGACAGGTAATTATTAGTTTGCATTGCTTGAGGACAATCAATAGTTTGAGTTTGGAGGTGTGATAAGTGTTCAAAAGTACTATTTTTCTTACCCTTTTTACTCATATTATTGTTAGACTTAGGCTCATATTAGTTACATAATTAGTCATTCATGCATTAATCCATGTTTCCTTCCATCGTTGAGCTTGACTGCATAACTTGCTTGTTTTTGTGGGAAAAGATGCTGCTTTGGTGTATTTTGTGTGTATGTGCAGAATCACTTGCCAAAGCAAGGCTAGAGCTAGTTGGCAGGGCAATGCATGAAGGAGATGCCGAGCCAGTTGCCAAGGCAATTATCGACAAAGAATAAGGTGATATGGTAGTCAAAATTGATGACTAGACAAGCCCAATATGACGTGGAGCAAAGCTAAATCCCAAAGGAGTTTGATTTCCATGAAGAGGTTAAAGAAGAATTAAATTCCAATAAGATAGGATAATTTCTAGAAGGAATATAATTATAATAAATAATTATATTCTTTAAAGATAATTTAATTCCAGCTTAACTTCCTCCTCAAAGGAGGACTTTGACCTAGCCCTATAAATAGATCACCAAGCCGTCAACTCCAAGGGGGAGAGAGAGGAGAGAATTTTCGACAACATCAAGGGCAAGGAGGATTTCGACAAAGCTCTATCCATTCTTCATCTTTTTCTTTCTTGTTCAATTAGGTTCATGCTAGGAATTCTTTATCTTGTGTTTCTTTGGAACCTAGCCATGAACTAAATCTATTTGGCTAAGGTTATTGTGTCTTGTGGTTGTGAGAAACTATTGGATTTTGTTTAGGTAATAAGAGTTTAAACTTTTCTATTCAATGTTTATTCATTCTTGGTTCTTATTCTTGTTTGCGAGTGAATTGGGAGAGGATATCGTAACTTCATCTATTTATCTAATATTAGGAGAGTTAGATTCAATAAACGAATGAATATGATCTTTATTCAATCTATTGATGGTGAAGATTAATCCGGCTTAGGAATAAGTTAAGGATTTCAACGGCTAAAAGGAGCGCAAGATTGGTTGTTGTTCACCCTTGATTCACGCATGGATGTATTATCAAGGCATGCACAAGTAGCTAGAGTTTTGACTTAGGGATAAGAAGAAACCATTGAAGAACGCTCTGCCGAAACTTGAAGTTGCTGCCTAGAAGCCCAAGTAGTTGCCCAGGAAACCATCGATTAGTTGCCAAGGCAACCCCGTTGTGCAAGTTGCCACAGAACTGAGTTGCTCTTGCACTCTTTTATCAAGACGATCCAATCGGCTATCACACCTCAACTCATGATAACCTGGCCTATCTCTCTCATTTAATTACACCGTCTTTTAATTATTTGCTTTCTAGATTAGTTATTAGTTAAAACTCCTATAATCTTCTATATGTGTTTTTACTTTTTATAGTGCAAGAGATTAGATTCTTGAAGTGGCACCAATCCCTGTGGAGACGATATCTTTTATACTATAACTTGCGACGTGTACACTTGCACAATTGCGGAGCACTTATTACACGCAACACAATACTTAAGATGAATGCAACTAAACATGGTAACTAACTAATAATAATCCCCCCCAAACTCGAGTAAGGCATTGTCCTCAATGCATGCATTAAAGAGAAATAAAAATAAAGAAAAGTAAAATGCAAATGAGGACTTATTCTGAGAGTTCGTCATCGTGGATGATTAGTTTCCTTTTAGTGGGTATCTTGATTCTCTTTCTTGAACGTGATGGTTGTGTCCTTGTTGCCGACGGTGGAATCGATCCTCGTACGGGGTTGTCCTCATCGTCCTGTTCATCAATGTCATTGGCTTTTCGTTTGGAGGATTCGATTGGTGCGGTCTTTGTTGGTGCAATGGAGGACTCGTCCAAATTTGAAAAATCAGACAATGATTCTGTAGGAGTTGATTCGGGCATAGGCGTTTTACCTTTGGCTTTTATAGTGATTATCGGGATGTCTTTAGCTCTGGTTGCCGTGGCATCTTCTGGGTTGGTTGCCGTGGCATCTACTTGGGAAGGCGCGGTGTAGGTTGTCGCGGTATCACTTTATTGGTTACCGTGGCCAGGATCTCAGCAGGAAAGATTGGGAACGGCACGTGGTTGTTCGGGTACTTTTCTAGGATGACTTGGGTGATGGCATTGTTGTGCTCCTTCATGTACCGCATGAACATTAGTTGTCAGTCTTTAATTTGCCTAAGGTGGTTCGCCAATGGTTGTAAGAGTGCTTCAAAGTGTCCCAGGATTTATGGCCCAGTTGCCCGGGCATTAGGGGTTGCTGAGGCGGCAGGGGTTGCCGTGGCAATTGGAGGCCTTGAGGATTTTATCGGTGCCTCTCCCATTAGCTTTCAGATTTGTGCTTGATTCCAACCGGACTTTGGTAGGGTTTTTCATCGGTGGACTCACTTAGGACATCCATCTCCTTGCAAAGATTGGAAATTAAGCAAGGGAAGAAAAGAGAACCCTTGCCTTTTGAGCTACATACAAAAATCTCTTCACAAATAATTTTTCCAATGTTAATGATACGATTGTGCAAGATAGAATGTATGAGCAAAAGACGTGGTATATCAACGGTAGTATTTTGTGTGGTGGGCATTAAAGAAGATTTTAAAAAACTTATTCTATAGTTTTGCCTCGGGTTTAAGCCAAAGGTGATTTACCGTGCTCTTGTATTTACCGTCGTTCCAATGAGTTCCCGATAGAGTGAGTGCTTGAAGCACCTTGTCGAGTTGCTTGGGCGTTATTTGATCAACAAAGGCTTGATGCTCGTCCTTCTCAATGTAGAGCCCGTAAAAGGTGTTGATGTTTTCAGGGCTTATGAGTATGGCTTTGTCACGAACAAAAACATAAGGATTATCCGGGTTAGGTGAGTGAGCATAGAATTCTCTTACCTATGAGATGTTACCCGGTTCCGATTGATGGAAAAAGATTTGCCACTTTTGATGTGCAATCCTCTCGAAGATGAATGGTTCAAGGCCGAAATCTTGATGAGAGTTGGAGTATTCAAAGCCTTGTTCTCCGCAAATCTTCCAGCTTTCAAACTTGGAGTGAAATCTTTCTTGAACCACCGGTGTAGGAAACTTCTTGTATCTTGGTTCTTTGGAGGAACTTGGATGAACCAAAAATTTAATTTTGGATGCCATGGATGATCTTGGTTGTGACTTTTGTAAAAAAACAAAGAAAAAAAATAAAAGAAACTAAAGAGTTGCAAGATGAGAAGTAGGAATAGGTTTCTTGGAAGTTAAGGGTGATGGGTTAGATAGAAAAGATAGGTAGTAAATATGGTGGGTGTGATTAATTTTGGAAAGGAGAAAGAAAGGGTTTCAGTTTAGGGGAAGGGTGATGGCTAGGGGGTTTATTTAGGGTAAGTTGGAGGCTTTATATAAGCCTTAGATTCAGCCCATTAATTTCCTTGTTGAAGAAGTTTCCTTCTTGAATCGAAATTCCTCTTTATCTTGAACTTTTTTCCTACAATTCAAAGACAAATCAAATAAGGATTAAAATTAAAGATAAACTAATAAAAGAAAATAAAGAAAGATGTGTGAAGGGATTCTTAAACTTAAAAAGATAAATATGAAAGATGTAGTTTTAATCTTAAAGAAAATAAATATATCCTAAAAGAGCAAATAATCGAAAATAATAAAAATTAAATAGTTCAAAAAAATTAAAATTAAAAATAAAAATACAAAACAAATAAATAAAATATCAAAAGGAGAGCATGCTCATGTATCTCCTAAGGTGACCACTTCTTTGTTACGTTCCACATAGGCACCATTGTAGTGCTTTAATCTTTGTCCATTAACTTTGAATTTTTGTTTGTCAGTGATGGACTTGATTATCACGGCACCATGGGAGAATGGTTTGACAACTTCGAATGGTCCCGACCATCTTGATTTTAGTTTTCCCAGGAAAAGTTTTAGCCGAGAATTGAATAAAAGAACTAGTTGCCCTGGCATGAATTGCCGCGGCAATAGTTTATTGTCATGTCATTGCTTTGTTTTCTCCTTGTAAATTCGTGCATTGTTATAGGCGAGTGCACGAAATTCTTCTATCTCATTGAGGTCTAACAAACGCTTTGGTCTGGCACTTTCCCAATCCATATTCACGGTCTTGATTTCCCAATATGCCTTGTGTTTGATTTCCACCGGTAGATGGCATGTCTTGCCATAGACAAGTCGAAAGGGGGACATACCTAAGGGTGTTTTAAATGCAGTGCGATATGCCCAAAGTGCGTCATCTAGTCTTATTGACCAATCCTTCCTAGAGGGATTTGCAACTTTCTCGAGTATACCCTTCAATTCTCGGTTGGAAATTTCTTCTTGCCCATTGGTTTATGGGTGATATGCCGTGGCAATTTTGTGTGATACACCAAAGCGTTGCAACATCTTGGCAATAAGTCTATTGTCAAAATGCTTGCCTTCGTCACTGAAAATTGCTCTTGGCGTCCCAAACCGTGTAAATATGTTTTTCTACAAGAATCGTTGCACAGTATTGGAATCGTTGTTGGGAACTGCAGCTGCCTCAACCCATTTAGACACGGAGTCAATGGAAAGTAGAATGTAGAGGTTGCCGAATAAATATGGGAAAGGTCTCATAAAATCGATCCTCCACACATCGAACAATTCCACCTTGATGATGTTTTGGAGCGGCATCTCATGTCGTCTAGAGATATTGCTCGTCCTCTCGCAACGATCACAATACTTGTAAAAGTCTTGTGCATCTTTGTACAGTGTTGGCCAATACAAACTGGATTGCAAAACTTTGGCCGCGGTATGAGTTCCTCCAAAATGTCCTCCATAGGGTGAAAAATGGCATTGCCGGAGTACATTCTGCTGCTCTTCTTCAAAGACACATCGGCGTATAACCTGATTTGCACATTGTTTAAACAAAAAAGGCTCGTCCCAAATGTAATGCTTAGCATCATGGCGGAACCGCTTCTTCCCTTGGTGAGTAAGGACATAAGGTAAAATACCACAAACACGGAAATTAACTAAATCCGCGTACCAGGGTATTGCCGAGGCATGTGTTGCCGTGTCGATTGCTCCCAAAATTGCCGAGGCGTGTGCATCTAGGGTTGTCGAGGCATGCGCATCCATGGTTACTGAGGCGTCGAGGGTTGCCGAGGCATGCGCATCCGTGGTTGCCGAGGCCTGCACGCCAAGAGTTGCTATAGTGTCGAAGGTTGCCGAGGCATGCGCATCTGTGGTTACTGAGGCGTGAGCGTCAAGGGCTACCGAGGTGTCGAGGTTTACCGAGGCATGCACACCCATGGTTGCTGAGGGAACTAAAAGTTGCTCATCCGAGAAAGCATCGCATATCTCTAAATCTGTGTCCTCCTCCCTATTGCGTTCTAAATGTGATAAGTGATCGGCCACTTGATTTTTTGTTCATTTCATGTCCTTAATTTCAATATCAAATTATTGTAAAAGTAATATCCAACGAATCAAATGAGGTTTGGCATCCTTTTTAGCAAATAGATATTTAATTGCCGAGTGGGTTGTATGAACAATTACCTTTGTACCAATCAAATAGGATCGGAACTTGTCAAATGCGAAAACTATAGCTAGTAATTATTTCTCTGTTGTTGTGTAATTCACTTGAGCACTATTAAGAGTTTTACTAGAATAGTATATCACATGGAAGGTCTTACCTGTGCGTTGGCCTAGGGCTGCTCCTACCACAAAATCACTTGCATCACACATGAGCTCAAAAGGTAGTGCCCAATCTGGTGGAATGACAATGGGTGCCGTGGCAAGCTTTTCCTTTAGGGTTTTGAATGCTTGGGCGCAAGAATCATCAAAATCGAAGACTTTATCCTGTTCAAGCAAATTGCACAAGGGTTTAGTGATTTTAGAAAATTATGAATAAACCTCCTGTAAAAACCTGCATGTCCAAGAAAGCTTCGAATTCCTTTAACCGAACTTGGTGGTGTAATCTCTCGATCATGTCCACCTTGGCTTTGTCTACTTTAATTCCCTTGGATGAAATCTTGTGGCCGAGCACTATTCCTTCATCTACCAAAAAATGGCACTTCTCCCAATTGAGGACTAAATCAGTTTCTTCACATCTTGCCAACACCTTCTCTAAATTGCCGAGGCAGCTATCGAAGTCATTACCAAAAATAGAAAAACCATCCATGAATATCTCAAGGAAGTCTTCGACCATGTCTGAAAAGAGTGCCATCATACATCTTTGGAAGGTTGTCGGGACGTTACACAATCCGAACGACATACTTCAGAAAGCATAAGTACCATATGTGCATGTGAAGGTTGTCTTTTCTTGATCTTCTGGTGCTAGGGCAATTTGATTGTAACCTGAATAACCGTCAAGAAAACAATAAAAGGGTTTACCTGCAAGACGATCAAGCATTTGATCAATAAAGGGTAATGGGAAGTGATCTTTCCTAGTGGTTTTTTTTAGCTTTCGATAATCCGTACAAACCCTCCAACCGGTCATAGTCCTGGTTGGAATGATTTCATTATTTTCATTAGTTACCACCGTTATACCTCCCTTTTTCGGTACGTATTATACTGGACTTACCCATGTACTATCAGAGGTAGGGTATATAATGCCGGCGTCAAGCCACTTGATGATTTCTTTCATTACAACCCCTTTCATGGCATGATTCAGTCTTCTCTAGGCCTCAATTGAAGGTTTGTGATCATCTTCCAACAAAATCATGTGCATGCACACTGCCGGGCTAATTCCCTTCAAGTCGACAATTGTTCACCCTATTGCCTTCTTGTGTAGCATCAACATTTTGATCAGCTTCTTTTCCTGCTCAGGCTGTAACTTAGAAGAAATAATTACAGACAATGTATTATCGGTTCCTAAGTATGCATATTTTAGTTGCTTTGGCAACTGTTTCAACTCAAGAATCGGTGGTTGTTCAATAGAGGGCTTTTCGAGCTTACCTTCCTTACCTGAGTAATCTAGTGGTTCAAAGTATGTACCTGGTCGATTGACTAGCCAATTTGCCTTTTCCTATTGTTCCTCATCGATCAGTTCTTCATACTCCTAAGGTTCCTCTTGATCGGCAATGTAGTTACCAAGGCAACTAAATTCCTCGTCGAAGTTAAACTCTGCTGTGGCATTAAGAAGTTGGCATTCTTCTGGATCATCGGCGTGCCTTAGTGTTTGGAACACATTTAGTTTAACTTGCTGGTCATTCACCCTCATTGTGAGTTCTCCCTTTTCAACATCGATCAAGGTTCTCCCTGTTGCTAGGAATGGTCTCCCGAGAATGATAAGTGCATGCTCATCTGCTTCACAATACAAAACAATAAAGTCAGCGGGAAAAATAAATTTATCAACTTTTACCAGTATGTCTTCAATTTTTCCCTCTAGATGCACATAGGATCTGTCGGCTAGCTATAGCATAACTGTTGTAGGTCTTGCCTTCCCGATTCCTACTTTCTGGAAAACCAATTTAGGCATCAAGTTTATGCAAGCCCCAAAGTCACATAATGCTTTCCCAACATAGTGGTTTCCAATGGAACAGGGTATTATGAAACTTCCAGGATCCTTCAACTTGGGTGGCATACGATTGTGCAACAAGGCCATGCATCCCTCTGTTGCGGCAACTATTTCAAACTCTCCTAGCCTTGTTCTCTTGGACACAATGTCTTTAAGGAACTTGGCATAGTTCGACATTTGTTCAATTGCTTCCACCAATGGCAAGTTGATGTGGACTTGCTTTAGGATATCAAGAAACTTCTTGAATTGTTATTCTTGCTTTTTTCGCTTCAACCTTTGTGGGAATGGTGGTGGAAGTCGGATATCTTTGATCCTTTCATTGGTCTAGAATCTGATTGATGGCATTGCTGGAACAACTGGAGTTGCCGAGGCATCATCAACTGGGGTTGTCGTGGCATGCTTATCGTTGGTTGCCAAGGCATGCTTATTGCTGGTTGCCGAGACATGCTTATCGTTGGTTGCCGAGGCATGCTTATTGTCAGTTGCCGCGGCAATTCCTGGTTCATCCTTTGAGGTTTTGCCGCTGGGTTCGTCTTGATCTTTTTGTGGAGTTTTGTTTGGTGAGTGAGCTTGAGCCTCTTTAAGTTGTTGGCCACTTCTAGTGGTGATCGCCTTACATTGCTCATGGCCAGTTCCTCTTGCGACTTCAGTATCGCTAGGTAAACCTCCTTGTGGTCTAGTATTCAGGTTTTGAGCAAATTGTCCGACTTGATTTTCCAATTATTTGATTGCCGCCTCTTGGTTTTGCAATCTCATCTCGGTCATGTTAATAAAAGCATCAGTTCTTTTTATGAAGTTACTATTCTCAGCCATATAAGATTCAGTTTTCAACATATTGAGAGAATTTTCCAAAGAACTAGATGTTGTCGGTTGTTGCTGCGGCAACTGTTGCTGTGGCATATTCTGCTGGAATCTCGATGCTTGTGCATTCTGATTGTTATGGTTTAGAGCATTGTTGGGATTACTCCATGAAAAAATTGGGTGCTTCTTCCAAGCTGGATTGTATGTATTGGACATCACATTGTTGTTCTGGTTGTAATTCCCCACATAGAAGTTGGATTCCGAATTCTGCATACATTCAGAAGAATCATGGTTACCACCACATAACTCACAAAAAGGAATCCATTACCTTGACCTCATGTGTGTTGTTTGGTTTCTGCATGTTCTGGACCATCTTGGTTAAGGTAGCCAATTGTGCCAAAATTGAGTCTGATGATCCTAGTTCATGTAATGTGGCTTGGCGTCTAACTCCTCCTCTTCTAGTAGAGGGGAATTGATAATCATTCTTGGCTAGCCTGTTTAGAATTTGCATTGCTTACTTTGGCGACTTATCTAGGAGCATGTTGTTTTCCGAGATGTCTAGCATCATCCTTTTTGGTGTATTCACGGCGTTGCAAAACATTGTTACTTGTGTCCACACTGGGAATCCCTGTAAGGGGCATTTGTGTAGAAGTTCTCCGTATCACTACCAAGCCTCGTACATAGATTCATCATCTGCCTACCGAAAAGAAGTAATGTCGTTACGAAGCTTATCAGTCAAATTTGTAGGATTAAACTGAGCAAGGAAATCACGACAAAGATCGGTTCAAGATCCTATTGATCCGACATGAATGCTATTCAACCATGCTTTCGCCCTATCCCTTAGTGAATAGGGGAATAATCTTAATCGTAAAACATCGGGGGTGACTCCGTGTATTTTGAATGAGTTGCAAATCTCGAGGAAAGATTTAAGATGTTATCGTGCATCTTTAGTTGCTGAGCCGCCAAATTGACCAATTGTATTGATCATATTAAACATCACCGTTTCAACTCAAAGTGGTCGGCTTCAATTTCAGGTGCGACAACTCCAGGATTAAGTCCATCAAGATCTTCTTCAAGATAGTCTCGAATAGTTCTGTTTCGTGCAAGAATCACTCCTCCTGCTGCTGGTAAATCTTGATTCATATTGCCGTCTTGATTAGCCATTGCTACTCTTAACCTTCGTCTAAGTCTTTGTAAGGTTCGTTCAATTTCTAGATCAAAGGTATATTCTGGTGTAATCGGTCTCGCCCTTGTCATATACCAATGCAAAACCAAAGTTTGTTAACCCTTTGAATCTTAAACAAGAAAAATTAAAAAAATGCAAGAAAATAAAAACAAAGTAGATATTGCCAATCCTCGGTAACGGCGCCAAAAACTTGTTGCGCATAATAAGTGCTACGCAATTGTGCAAGTATACACGTCGCAAGTTATAGTACAAAAAATATCGTCTCCACAGGGATTGGTGCCACTTCAAGAATCTAATCTCTTGCACTGTAAAAAGTAAAAGAAAACACAAGTAGAAGATTATAGGAGTTTAAACTAATAACTAAACTAGAAAGCAATAAAGTAAAAGAATAGATGAGATCAAGTGAGAGAGATAGGTCAGGTTATCGTGAGTTTAGGAGTGATAGCCGATTGGATCGTCTTGGTAAAAGAGTGCAAGGGCAACTCAATTGCCGTGGCAACTTGCACAACGGGTTTGCCTTGGCAACTAATCGATGGTTGCCTAGGCGACTAGTTGGGCAACTACTTGGGCGTCTGGGCAGCAACTTCAAGGTTCGGCAGAGCGTTCTTCAATGGTTTCTTCTTATCCCTAAGTCGAAACTCTAGCTACTTGTGCATGCCTTGATAATACATCCCTGCGTGAATCAAGGGTGAACAACAACCAATCTTGCGCTCTTCTTGGCCGTTGAAATCCTTAACTTATTCCTAAGCCTGATTAATCTTCACCATCAATAGATTGAATAAAATCATATTCATTCATTTCTTGAATCTAACTCTCCTGATATTAGATAAATAGATGAAGTTACGAGATCCTCTCCCAATTCACTCGCAAACAAGAATAAGAACCAAGAATGAATAAACATTGAATAGAAAAGTGCAAACTCTTATTACCTAAACAAAATCCAATTGTTTCTCACAACCACAAAACACAATAACCTTAGCCAAATAGATTTAGCTCATGGCTTTCCAAAGAAACACAAGAGAAAGAATTCCTAGCATGAACCTAATTGAACAAGAAAGAAAAAGATGAAGGATGGATGAAGCCTTCTTGTCGAGATCTCCACCTTGAAGCTTGTTGAAAATTCTCTCTACTCTCCTCCTTTGGAGTTGACAGCATGGCCTCTAATTTATAGGGCTAGGTCAAAGTCCTTCTTTGAGGAGGAAGTTAAGCTGGAATTATATTATCTTTAAAGAATATAATTCTTTATTATAATTATATTCCTTCTAGAACTTCTCCTATCTTCTTGGGATTTAATTCTTCTTTAACCTCTTCATGGAAATCAAACTCCTTTGGGATTTAGCTTTGCTCGACGTCATCTTGGGCTTGTCTAGTCATCAATTTCGACTACCATATCACCTTATTCTTTGTCGACAATTTCCCTGGCAACTGGCTCGGCATCTCCTTCATGCATTGCCCTGGCAACTGGTTCTAGCGTTGCTTTGGCAAGTGATTCTGCACATACACACAAAACACACCAAAGCAGCATCTTTTCCCACAAAAACCACCAAGTTATGCAATCAAGCTCAACGATGGAAGGAAACATGAATTCATGCATGAATGACTAATTATGCAACTAATATGAGCCTAAGTCTAACAATAATATGGTAAAAAGGGTAATAAAAATAGTACTTTTAAACACTTATCATAACATGTCATGCATATCTCACTAAACATGATCTATTGTACATACCTTGATTCCAAGCTAGCCATATGCCAAGCCTTACCATTCGGCATTTACCATACAAGCATATAAAACACTTATGACATGATATGATCACACAAGTGAGTATCTTATTTCACAAGACATTCGAATGGCACAAAGCTAGATCAATTACTTTGAATACATTCAATGTGTATAACCGCATGCGCAACAAATACTTACAATACATAGAATTTAAGTTCATTACTTGATTCATATTAATAACCAAGTTCACAAAATAGTAAGCTCATTCAAGAACATTTACATATACAAGTTTTCAAGTATTCAAGATGCATGCACTAGTTCATTATATACAACCTACGTGCCACCAACTAGGGGAGTACAAAACAAGTATGAACCATATTTTAGCTATACTTGTGTCTTGCTTCGATCTCAAGAAATCAGGCTTCAGGATCAAGCAACGATTGAATCCTTTATCCTGTGATTGGGAAGAATGAAAACAAGAGTGATAAGTACAAGAATGTACTTAGTGAGGTAGTAACTAGTTCTAACCAATTAATAAGACATGTATCTATTAGCTAAGTTTGAACCTAGTTAAGATTGGAATCATTTGAATTCAAGCTTTACTAAAACTTCATTTCAAGTCAAATAACATACTCAAGCAATATACACATTTCAATTCAAGTCAAGTACATATACAGGCAATATACATACATCTCAAGTCAAGTAACAATTAGTTCAAGTTTACATATTTGTCATTTCAAGAATACATATCAAGTAGTCCAAGTAACAAGTTTACATGTCAAGTAATTCAAGTAGCAAGTTCGCATGTCAAGAAATTCAAGTAAAAAATAGTTCAAGACAAGTATTTAAACAATTCATACTTATTAGCTCATTTATATTCTTTTGAACCAATCCTTGGTTTATAGTTTGACTAGGTAATCAAGTTTCCAACCAACTGTCGCCACAAGATGTACCGTAATACTAGTGAACCCTCATACTATCGCCAAAGACCATATACGTACCCTCCATCTGTCGCCAATTAGGGGCCTTAGCCCTGGACCGTAGTCGACCCTAACACAATGAGCCCTAGACTCTATGGCATGCCCTTCTACCTATTCAAATAGCAACCAAGGTTGTTTGATTACACATTATTTATTCAAGATTTATCAAGCTTTTCAAGTTCAATATCATGTATCATTCAAGATTTAATTCAACCAAGGTATAGCAACATCATGCTGTAGCCCTTAGGCCAATTGAGCCTTAGCTCTATAATCCAATTACTTGTCTTTCAAGCAAGTATTTACATTACCATCTTATGTATCAAGTAAGCATTCGAGTGAATTGCATTCATGATTCAAGGACCAAGCATCATATATCATTATCATACATACATGCCACTTATTCGAATAAGCATAATCAAGAACAAGAAAACAAGCATTCTAATTATACAACACTTCAATGATGTAGTCAAGTTTCATGTATTATCTTATTTCATACTTCCCTTATTATTCATGTTCAAGTTAAATTAAAATCATTAGCATAGCAAATCAATGGCAAGAACATAGTCATGCATATTTGGTTAGGACCTAAGTCCTAACCCGATTGTAAACTTCACTCACAATACTCCAAGCTTAGCTAGTCTTGGATCCAAACTCCTTTGTGTTTGCCACTAGCTTGGCCACTCTTTTCTTCTTCCACAATATTTACTCCTTACTCTAACAATTCATACAATTAAATCAAGGTCAAGCCAAGGTACATTTATTTCTTCAAAACAAGGCAGCAATACACAAAATTCATTCATTTCAAAACATCAAGGCTACTGCTGCCAGGTAGCTTGTGCACTGTTTACTAAAACATGCATAACTTTCATTCCGTACGTCGGAGTTTCAATTGGTTTACACCGTCGGAAAGCTAACTTAATTGTATTTCTAACCATATAGGCCTTGCATTTTAGTTATTTGCCAATTAATACAGTTTTTAGCTTAAAGACAGGGCAATTTACAACACTTGACATTTTGTTTTCTCTTAATGAATTTAGACATGTTAAGGCATTGTCCATGTTACATTTAAATCATACCAATTTAGTACCTAAATTTCCAGCAACTTCCAAGTAAATTTCCAGCAACCATGTACATTTTCCTTAGCAATTTGATCAACAACACTCAAAATTTCAAGAATCTTAGAAGCTAACATCCCTATAACATGCATAACAATCATCCTATATTTTACAGTATGAATTAATTTCCAATCAAGTCTAAGAACAATGGATTCAAGAGAGATATCTCAATCAAATTCTTTCATTTTAGATTACCATTAATCCAAATAGCTTAACTTAATTCAAATATTACCACAATGACATGTCTAGACAAGTAATTTATGCAGTTCGAATTATCCGAAAATAGGATATAGCAAGAATCATTTTCTTTGTTTTAATTTAAACTATTCCACGCATCCTAACAACAACAGGGTTCATTAACAATCACTATAACTAAATTCAAAACAATTCAACATTCAAGGAAGCATGGACATTCATTTGAATACAAGAATGCTTTATGAGGTTAACAATTGAATCTAAACCTTAACAAATTTCAAGGAGAAAAGAGCTACTTACTCCTTGTTGTCAAAGGAAAATTTATTGATCACCAAGGCTTGATCCAATTTATGTTCAAACACTAAGCACTATCTCCATTTTTGACTTTCTTTCTCTCAACTCCTCCAATTCGGTTAATTGGAGAAGATGAAGGAGATTATGCTCTATTTCCTTCTCTGAGCCTAGTCAGCACTCCTTCCACGTGTCTTTAATTTTAATTTGACATGTGTAAGAACCATGGGGCAAAATTCTTTTAACATGCAATCTCAAAGTTTTCCACTTAATTCATTTTGATACATTAGACATTAATCAGCCCCTTACTTTCTTTCTTTCAAATCGGTACTTATCCTACATTTAATCCAAATTTACAAAATGAATCATGATATTTAAAATGTATTCAATTGATAATTCTACTAGGCCCTACTTTGGGGTGTTATAATTCTCCCTCATTAAAATAAATTTGCCCTTGAATTTACCTGAATCGAATAGGTGAGGATATTGCTTCCTCATGATTTCTTTAGATTCCCATGTTGCCTCTTCCATTCTATGATTTCTCCATAACACTTCCACCAAGGGAACATTCTTGTTTCGGATTCTTTTAACTTCTTTGTCAAGTATTCGTATTGGCTCTTCTTCATATGATAGGTCGGGATTCAACTCAACTTCTTCAGGTTCTAGAACATGAGAACGATCAGATCTATATCTTCAAAGCATGGAAACATGGAAGACATTGTGGATCTTATCAAATTCACTAGGGAGTGCCAATCGATAAGCCACTGGCCCTATCCTTTCAATGATTTCAAACGGACCAATGAATTGGGGACTGAGTTTCCCTTTTCTTCCAAACCGAAAGACTTTCTTCCAAGGGGACACTTTCAGGAAAACTTTGTCTCCAACATTGTATTAGATGTCTCTCCTTTTCAAGTCAGCATAGGCTTTTTGTCTATCGAAACCATGCTTCAATTGATCATGTATGATTTGAACTTGTTCCTCAGTTTCTCTAAGTAATTGAGTTCCCAATATTTTGTTTTCTCCCAGTTCAAACCAGCACAAGGGAGTTCTATATTTCCTTCCGTATAGAGTTTCGAAGGGAGCTATCTGGCTAGATGTCTGGTAGCTATTGTTGTAAGCAAACTCTACTATGGGTAGAGATTTCTCCCAGTTCTTTTCGAAATCTATAACACAAGCACGTAGCATGTCTTCAAGTACTTGTATGATTCTTTCAGATTGGTTATCTGATTGAGGATGAAAGGCTGTGCTCAAATGTACTTTGGTTCAAGGGCTTTTTGCAAGGAATTCCAGAATCGGAAAGCAAATCTAGGGTCTCAATCGGAGATTATAGTTGTAGTTACACCGTGTAATCGAATCACTTTACGGATGTATAGCTCGACTAAGGTTTCCAAGTTCATGTTTATTCGAACAGGGATGAAATGAGTAGACTTTGTGAATTTATCCACAATCACCCATACAACATCGTTCTTTCTTGGAGTGGAAGGAAGACCAGTAACGATGTCTATTGTAATCCGATCCTATTTCCACTGAGGGAATTCGATTGGATGGAGTAATCCAGTAGGGACTTGATGCTCGGTTTGACCCTCTGACAAGTTAAGCACTTTGAAACAAAGTCTGTGATAGCCGATTTCATGCCTGGCCACCAGTATAGTGGCTTTAGGCCCTTGTACATCTTAATCGATCCAGGGTGAATCGAGAAAGAGCTTTGGTGAGCTTCTTGTAACATCTTATTTCATAGTTCCTCGTTGTTAGGAACACATACTCTATCTTTGAAATAGAGGATTCCATTCGACTTGAGGGAGAATTCAGAATTAGACTCAGACTCTAGCTTGGACAAGATCTTCTGAAGATCTGAATCAATTTGTTGGAGTTCTTTGATTCTCGAGATTAGACTTGATTGAACTTGAAGTTCAGACAAGAATTTCTGTCCTTTGGATAAATAGAAATGAGCATTGATAGCCAAGGAAGCTAGAAACGAATGGAAAAGATCATTAAGGAATATTTTCGAATAGTTACTTGTAAGTGAAGAAAGGTCTAAATCGAAATGTTCATTTGATGAATTATTCTAGGATTTAGATTTAAGGGTTTACCCGAGTATGGTCTGCGACTAAGGGCATCAGCAACCACGTTTGCTTTTCCTAGATGACAGTCGATAACCAAATCGTAATCTTTAAGTAACTCTAGCCATCTCCTTTGCCTCAAGTTTAAGTATTTCTGAGTTAGGAGGTATTTGAGGCTCTTGTGGTCTATGAACAATTTTCATTTCTCCACGTACAAGTAATGTCTCCAAACTTTGAGTGCAAACACGATAGCTTCCAATTCTAGATCGTGAGTAGGTTAGTTTGACTCGTGTGGTTTTAATTGTATTGAAGCGTAAGCTACCACGTTTCCATCTTGCATTATGACACATCCTAGTCCCAAATGAGATGCATCACTGTAAACAGTGTACTCCTTGCCCGATACTAGTTGGATGAGAACCGGAGCATGAGTCAGGGCTTGTTTAAGCTGATCAAAACTTCGTTGTTGGAAACAAAGGCTGTATATTTGCGAGTTAGCTTAGTCAAACTTGCAGAAATAGATGAGAATCCCTTGAAAAAACGTTGATAATACCCGGCTAAATCGAGAAAGCTTCTGACCTCACCAACATTCCTCGGAGGTCTCCAATCCAGGATGGATTGAATTTTCCTTGGTTCTACTCTTATCCCTTCTGCCGAGATAACATGTCCTAGAAATGACACTTTCGATAGCCAAAATTCACATTTAGAGAACTTTGCAAACAATTGACATTCTCGAAGAGTTTGTAATACGATTCGAAGGTGTTCAGAATGTTCTTCCTTATTTCGAGAATACACCAAAATGTCATCAATAATGACGACCACGTACTTGTCAAGATAGGTTTTGAATACACGGTTCATGAGATCCATGAAAGCAGTAGGAGCATTCATTAACCCGAATGGCATTACAAGGAATTCAAAATGGCCATATCGAGTACGAAAGGCTGTCTTGGGTACATCTTCTTCTTTTACCCTCATTTGGTAGTATCCCGATCGTAAATTGATCTTTGAGAATGCTGCAGCATCCTTGAGTTGATCGAAAAGATCTTCAATCCTTGAGAGAGGATATCGATTCTTGATAGTAAGCTTGTTCAATTGTCTGTAGCAATACATAATCTCATAGTCTCGTCTTTCTTCTTCATGAACAAGACTAGAGCACCCCAGGGAGAGGAGCTAGGCCTAATGAAACCATTGTCTTGTAGCTCTTAGAGTTGCTTCTTGAGTTCTTTCAACTCAACATGTGCCATTCGATAAGGTGTGATGGACACCGAAGTTGTTCCAGGTTGAACATCGATCCCAAACTCTACTTCTCTAGTTGAAGGGTGACCAGGGAGTTCCTCGGGAAAAACATCGAGATATTCAGATACAATAGGCACACTAGGTAAGTCGAATTCAAGTTCATCTTGTAAGACCATAGTAGCAAAGATTGAGGTCGATTTCTTGTCAATTAGAAGAATTGATTCCCTTCCTAAACCCCGGAGGTAAAGTCTCCTATTTAGGCAATCTACCCTGGCTTCAACTTGCTTAACCAATCTAGTCCCAGTACTAGATCGAACCCACAAGTTGGTAGTACATATAGATTAACAAGAAAAGGTACATTTCGAATTAATAGGGGACAATTTCTACAGATAAAACTTATATTTGTAATTCCCCCTATAAGGTTCGAAACTACAAGGCTTTGTTTTACAATTTCAGGCTTTAAGTTCAATTTTTCAATCAAGGTTGAGCATACAAAAGAATGAGTGGATCCCGAGTCTATTAAAGCATAAACAGAAGTCGAATTTAACTCAGCGTTACATGCTATAACATCGGGTGATTCTTCATCTTCTTTTCCTTGGATATGATAGATTCGTGCAGGAGCCTGAGATTCCTGGTGAGTAAGGGCATTCGAATGCTGTCCTTTGCCCTTCCCCTGATTTCCAAGCTGAGCTTGTCTGGGACCCTTGTTTTGAATGGAAGGATTTGAACTAGCATTTGCGGGAGTTCTATTCGAAACCTTGTTAGGATTCTGAGGAAAATCCCTGATATAGTGATCAGAGGCTCCACATAAGTAACGTAGATTATGTTGAGTTCTACACTAACTAGTATGGTGTTTTTGGCAAAACTTGCAAGTAGGATATTGAGAAGCTTTACCAGAATTCCTTGTACTATCAACAGAGATAATCAGGGCTGAAGGCTTGGTTACCGATTGGGGTCTTGGTATGAAGTTGCTTTTCTGAGCAGGAGTATAATTCCAAGAGTGATCCTTAGAATATTTGGACTTCTTTTACAGCCAGTGGGGCTTGTCATCATTCCTGGATCATTTGTTTTTCCAGGAATTTCCTCTTTTGCGTTTTTCAGAGGCTTTCATCTTCGCCTCGATTGCAATAGCCCAGTTTACCAGATTCTAGAAGTCAGTGATACCTAGGGCAGTAAATTCTAGACTTAACTCATCATTTAATCCATCAATAAACATCCTACACTTGTCAGCATCAGTCTTGATGTATTCCGACCCATATTTATAATATTTGCAAAAGCCACTCACATACTGTTCGATAGGACAACCACCTTGCTTGAGGTACAAGAAACGCTTCTGACGCTCTGCCAGGTATTGTTCACTGATGTATTTCTTCTTGAATTCCTCGAGGAAGAATTTCCAAGTTACAACTTCAGCAGGAGCAGTCAGGGTAATGGTTTCCCACCAGCTCAGAGCGTTGTCTGCCAATAGGGCTATATCACATTCGAGTTTGTGTTCATCAGAACATGACAGTTGTTTGGTCAGGATTCTAGTAGTGTCCTCTAACCAATACTCAGCTATTTCGGGATTGGCTTTATCAGTACCAGCAAAGGTGTAAGCCCGGTGTTGAGCCAGTTTGTCAATCAGGGCTCTAGTTGGATTAGCAACATGAGGAGGAATAGGATGGTCTCGTTGCAAAGCAGTTACAAGATGATCGAACATCTCCTTCATGCTCAGGAGACATTCCTGCTGCACATGATTTATAGTAGGAGCTTCCTGTTGAGCAGCGCTTGGGCACTAGGTTCAGCTCGTTGTTGTAGAGGATTTTGTCCCATCCTTATACTATCTCCTTCATTCGAGGAGCCTACGGGACTTTCATCGTCCCGAGCGAGCCTTATTTCAGACATTCTACATTCAAATAGAATAATTACGAATTTGGTTTAGTTAAGCAAAGGCATGAGCTATACAATACAAGTCTCCTAGGTGGCACAAGTATCTTATATGATGCAAGAGAGCATGGTTTAGTCCTAGAACTGACTAAAAAAGCTCTGATACCAATAAATGTAAAACCCCCTACCCCAGGGTAGCAGGAAACCGGTTCGGGAGCGTTACTGAGTACAATACAAGAAAGAACAATGCAAGAATTGGTTAACTCATCCCTATTAGATGAGTTACTTAACTAACAAGTAAGCAAACATTTTTGACTTATCATGTAAGAAATTTTATCTTTTGTTTACAAGTAATAATAGGTTTCCAAATAATTAATCAAGGTTAATATCATCTTACAACAGTCATTCGAATATCCTAAGAGCAATCATGTTTCCATTTCATTTCATTTTTCCTTAACTTGATACATGTAACATTTAATGCATAACTCACTAAACATGATCTATTGTACATACCTTGATTCCAAGCTAGCCATATGCCAAGCCTTACCATTTGGCATTTACCATACAAGCACATAAAACAGTTATGACGTGATATGATCACACAAGTGACTATCTTATTTCACAAGACATTTGAATGGCACAAAGCTAGATCAATTACTTTGAATACATTCAATATGTATAACCATATGCGCAGCAAATACATACAATACATAGAATTTAAGTTCATTACTTGATTCATATTAATCACCAAGTTCACAAAATAGTAAGCACATTCAAGAACATTTACATATACAAGTTTTCAAGTATTCAAGATGCAATAACTAGTTCATTATATACAACCTAAGTGCCACCAACTAGGGGAGTACAAAACAAGTATGAACCATACTTTAGCTATGCTTGTGTCCTTCTTCGAGCTCAAGAAATCAGGTTTCAGGATCAAGCAACGATCGAATCCTTTATTTATATTCAAGTTTACATATTTGTCATTTCAAGAATACATATCAAGTAGTCCAAGTAACAAGTTTACATGTCAAGTAATTCAAGTAGCAAGTTTGAATGTCAAGAAATTCAAGTAACAAATAGTTCAAGACAAGTATTTAAACAATTCATACTTACTAGCTCATTTATATTCTTTTGAAACAATCCTTGTTTTATAGTTTGACTAGGTAATCAAGTCTCCAGCCAACTGTCGCCACAAGATGTACCGTAGTACTGGTGAACCCTCCTACTGTCACCAAATACCACATATGTGCCCTCCGTCTGTCGCCAATTAGGGGCCTTAGCCCTGGACCGTAGTCCACCCTAACACAATGAGCCCTAACTCTAAGGCATGCCCTTCTACCTATTCAACTAGCAACCAAGGTTGTTTGATTACACTTTATTTATTCAAGATTTTTCAAGCTTTCCAAGTTCAGGATCATGTATCATTCAAGATTTAATTCAAGCAAGGTATAGCAACATCATGCTTTAGCCCTTAGGCTAATCGAGCCTTAGCTCTATAATCCAATTACTTATCTTTCAAGCAAGTATTTACATTACCATCTTATGTATCAAGTAAGCATTCAAGTGAATTGCATTCATGATTCAAGGATCAAGCATCATATATCATTATCATACATACATGCCACTTAGTCGAATAGGCACAATCATGAACAAGAAATCAAGCATTCTAATTATACAACACTTCAAAGATGTAGTCAAGTTTCATGTATTATCTTATTTCATACTTCCCTTATTATTCATGTTCAAGTTAAATTAAAATAATTAACATAGCATATCAATGGCAAGAAGATAGTCATGCATATTTGGTTAGGACCTAAGTCCTAACCCTATTGTAAACTACACTCACAATACTCCAAGCTTAGCTAGTCTTGGATCCAAACTCTCTTGTGTTTGCCACTAGCTTGGGCACTCCTTTATTATTCCACAAGATTTACTCCTTACTCTAACAATTCATACAATTAAATCAAGGTCAAGACAAGGTACATTCATTTCTTCAAAACAAGGCAGCAATACACATAATTCATTCATTTCAAAACATCAAGGCTGCTGCTGCCAGGCAGCTTGTGCACTGTTTACTAAAACATGCATAACTTTCATTTCGTACATCAGAATTTCAATTGGTTTACACCGTTGGAAAGATAACTTAATTGTCTTTCTAACCATATAGGCCTTGCATTTTAGTTCTTTGCTAATTAATACAGTTTTTAGCTTAAACACAGGGTAGTTTACAACTTGGACAATTTGCACTGTTTTCTCCTAATGAATTTAGACATGTTAAGGCATTGTCCATAAAATTTTGAGCCTTAAATTCCCTTTATACAATTTATGGTGATTTTTTCAAAGTTACTGCCTAGAACGGAGTATTCTGGGCAGATTACACTAGTTTGAGTTTTTAGCTTCATTACTCACATAGATGATACTTCTAACATGTTAATTCAACTTATATACATACTCATACAAGTCTATGTCAGTTCAATTCACATATCAATGTGATCAAAACAGGGCATTATATAAAATCAAGCATGTTTACACAATCTTCAACTAGCAATGTGATCAAAAGAGTTTCATTCCATGTTACATTTAAATCATACCAATTTAGTACCTAAATTTCCAACAACTTCCAAGTAAATTTCTAGCAACCATATACATTTTCCTTAGCAATTTGATCAACAACACTCAAAATTTCAATAGTCTTAGAAGCTAACATCACTATAACATGCATAAAAATCATACTATATTTTACAGCATGAATTAATTTCCAATCAAGTCTAACAAAAATGGACTCAAGAGAGATATCTCAATCAAATTCTTTCATTTTCGATTACCATTAATCCAAATAGCTTAACTTAATTCAAATGTTACCACAATGACATATCTAGACAAGTAATTTATGCAGTTCGAATTATCCTAAAATAGGATATAGCAAGAAGCATTTTCTTTGTTTTAATTTAAACTATTCCACGCATCCTAACAACAATAGGGTTCATTAACAATCACTATAATTGAATTCAAAATAGTTCAACATTCAAGGAAGCATGGACATTCATTTGAATACAAGAATGCTTTATGAGGTTAACAATTAAATATAAGCCTTAAAAATTTTAAGGAGAAAATAGCTACTTACTCCTTGTTGTCAAAGAAAAATTGATTGATCACCAAGGCTTGTTCCAATTTATGTTCAAACACTAAGCTCTATCTCTATTTTCGACTTTCTTTCTCTCAACTCCTCCAATTCAGATAATTGGAGAAGATGAAGGAGATTATGCTCAATTTCCTTCTCTGATCCTAGTCATCACTCCTTCCACGTGTCTTTAATTTTAGTTTGACATGTGTAAGTACCATGGGGCAAAATTCTTTTATCATGGAATCTCAAAGTTTTCCACTTAATTCATTTTGATACATTAGAGATTAATCAACCCCTCACTTTCTTTCTTTTAAATCAGTCCTTATCCTACATTTAATCCAAATTTACAAAATGAATCCTGGTATTTAAAATGTATTCAATTGATAATTCTACTAGGCCCTACTTTGGGGTGTTACAAAATATGAAATGCATAGCATGGCATAAATGTGAGGAAATGCACGCCCCCAAACCCAAGATGTGCATTGTCCTCAATGCATGAAACAACAAATATATACAAGAGAAACATAAAAAATTAAAAATGCATGATCATGTAAATGCAATGGAATGAAATATAATGGAGTTTATGAAGAAAATGACTCCCCTCCAGAGAATACTTCTCATTCGGCATGGGTCTTTCGTCTTACAAATGGCCCACGATCAAGGGCCATGTGCTTCTTTCTTTTTAGGCTCGATTTTGAAGCGATAGTGGAGACTCCAACTTCCTCTCTTTTCTTGGCAGGCTCCGTCGCGGCAGGTGCATCGGTGGCATCAGATAATATATGTATAGCAGGTGTCACTAGTGACTTGGCTTTGGCAGACTTGGCTTTGGTTTCCTTTGATTCAGATGAAGAATCAGAACTGGCAGACTCGACTTGAACTGGAGACAATGAGACTATAGCATCGGATGGGGTATGAACTGGATTAGCTGGCATGGCATTGTCGCTAGCAGAGGGCTCGACAGGGAAGTCTGAAAATTCTGGCACAAAATCATATGATAATTTTGTAAGAGCCTCCCTGATTACAACATCCCTGGCCTGGATGTAATGTTGCATCTTGACATTGAGCTCCTCAGCTTTTTCTAACTTTTGGAGAATGATCTCCTGGCGATGGTGAATTTGGGACAGCATTGCCATTGAACTGTCTGGCACGGTTTCTGGCATGGTTGCTGGCTCGGCCTTTGACATTTTAGGCCTTGGCGTGGGTACTTTGGCCTTCCCCTAGCCCTTATCCTTTGGCTCAGCAGCAATGAGATTTCTCCATATAGCAGCTATAATTGTTGTTCCTTTGATCACTTGTTCCTTATCTCTATCAAGCTTGGGCACACCATGGAGCATGCAAATGTTAGAAATCAACAAGGGAAAGAACAAGCTGCCATTACCTTTCGCTGCAAACTTATAAGTTTCTTCAATAATAAGCTTGCCCACATTAATCTTGCGCCCCATAACAATAGAGTGCAATAGGATCAGCCTTTCCTCTGACACAGTCTCGTTATGGGACGTAGGCATCAAATTTGCCTTGAGAAAGTGATTCAATCCTCTCTATTGGGGTGTCAATGCCAACCTTTTCACCGTACGGTGCCCCTTAGATGACATTGTCCATGTCGTGCTAGGCTCACACAGATCTGGCAGCAACCTTTTTTCTCTTGGCAGCATTCATCGAATCAGCATATTCAATATATTCATCCCCTGCACTATCCAACTCAAACATAGTGTTAATATACTCTTCATCGAAACGAACACATTTACCTCTAATCATCAAGAAGGGCAAATCCTTGGTCACAAGATGCGCATAGAATTCTTGAACGATGGTGGCATAGATCTCCCCTTGTTGCTGGCAAAGCAGACTCCATTTGTGCATGCTAATCGTTGACATGACTTCTGGAGGGAAGCCATTGTTCGTCTCTGTTTTGAGGTCTAAGTGCTTGTCATAGCAAAAACTTCTCTAGGAAAAATTGGTTTCAAACTTTTTCTGAATCTCCTCATTGAGGAATCGTTTGAAAGAACTAGAAGAGGAAGCCATCAAAATCGTTAAAAGAATTTGAAACGTTGATGAACAAGATGAAGAAAGAGAGACGATTTGGAGTTTTGATTCTTGCTTGTCGAAAAGAAAAGTAAGGAGTGAGAGAGATGTTTGGTTATTTAACCGGCTAAGGTGAGAAAATGAAAAGTTTGGGTCAGCTGAGTGTTTTAATGGGAAGAGTAATTAGGGATACTGATGAAAAATAAAAAGAATTGATTTGAGAGGGCTAAAGTGATAAGGGTGAAGTGATAATGTGATAGGTGATAGGATAGGGTAAGGATTTAAATTGATAAGGTGATTAGGTTAAATTTAAACTTTAACCTAATTATTATTTTTTCTTTTTTTAAAGCGGCTAAGGGTTTCAAATTAAGGAAAAATACTCTCTCTTTATTAAATAGACCGATCAAGCTAGGGTTTCTCTCATCCTTCCGTCTTTTAGACCGCTACATGCCAAGCTTTTTTGGGACTATGTCTAACCGATTTTGCTATTAGGACATCAGCTCCTGCTAATAATCCTGGCATCGTTTCTGGCATTGCTCCTGACATCATTCCTGGAATGGTTCATGGTATACTGATTCTGCATTGACTCAAAGAAAACCTTTCAACACAGTAAAGGAATAAAAACTTAAAATTTAAAAGAAAGAAAAACTACTAAAAGCCTTGAAACCTAAAAACAAAGAAAACATCTATCCTAATATTTACAAAAGTTCAAACCTGATGGTGTTTTCACGTCACCTCTGCCAACAGGATCACCTCCTTAGCATTGTTCTGATCACCTTCCATATAGTGCTTTAAACATTGGCCATTTACCTTAAAGATTTCTCCTGTCTTCAAATTCTTAATGTCCACATCTCCATGGGCATAGGGATTCACAACTTCAAAAGGGCTCGTCCATCTTGATCTTAGTTTTCCTGGAAACAACTTAAGTCGTGAGTTGAATAACAGAACACGTTGGCCTACCTTGAACTGTCTCGGCATTATCCTACTGTCATGCTAGCGTTTTGTCTTCTCCTTGTATATCTTGGAATTCTCGTAGGCTTGCGTCCTGAATTCCTCCAATTCATTTAGGTCTAGTAACATATTTTCTCCAGCAGCTCTCCATGCCATGCCAAGTGTTCTCATGGCCCAACAGGCTTTATGTTCAAGCTCCACTGGCAGATGGCATGGTTTCCCAAAAACAAGTCTAAATGGTGAAGTACCCAAAGGGGTTTTAAATGTCGTTCTGTAAGCCCACAAGGACTCATCTAGTCTCAAGGACCAGTCTTTCCTTGATGGATTAACAATCTTCTCTAGAATGTTTTTAATCTCCTTGTTCAAAATCTCATCTTGCCCATTTATTTATGGATGATGTGTCGTGGCAATTCTCTGCTTTATACCATACCTGCATAAAGCGTTAGAGATTAGATTACATTTAAAATGAGTGCCCTCATCATGAATAATCACCCTAGGGGCACCAAATCTAGTAAAAATGTGCTTGTGCAAAAACTTGGCAACAGCCTTGGCATCGTTTGTTAGCAGGGCAATAGCTTCTACCCATTTAGACACATAGTCAACAACCACGAGAATATATACATTACCAAATGAGGGTGGAAAAGGACCCATAAAGTCTATCCCTCATACGTCAAATAAGTTCACAGGCATAATGTTTTGGAGCAGTAGTTGGTGTCTGCCAGAGTTATTTCCTGTTTGTTGGCATCAATTGCACACCTTGGCATACTCATGGGCATCCTTATATATATAGTGTGGGCCAAAAGAATCCTGATTGCAACACCTTGGTGGCGGTCTTTACCCCAGCAAAGTGACCTCCATACGGTGCGGCATGGCACAAATGCAATATGTGATGCTGCTCATCCTCAAGCACACACCGATGGATTACTTGGTTGGCACACTGTTTGAACAATACTAGCTCGTCCCAATAGTATTGCCTAACTTCTCGCAAGAACCTTTTCTTGGCATTGTACGCCAAGTCTGGTGGCAGAATGTTACTTACCAAGTAGTTGACAATATCAGCATACCATGGCACGGTATTAATTACAAGAAAATACTTGTCAGGAAATTCTTCTCTTATAAAATTGGTCTTACCATATTCAAGATGATGCTCCAGACGTGAGAGATGGTCAGCTACTAGGCTTTCACTACCCTTCTTGTCTCGGACCTCAAGACCGAATTCTTGAAGTAAGAGTGTCCATCAGATTAGTCTGGGCTTGGCATCCTTCTTTTTCTAAGAGATACTTCAATGTCGAATGATATGTATAAACCACAACTCTGTTACCAATTAAATAAGATCAAAATTTGCCGAAAGCAAATACAACCGCAAGAAATTCTTTCTCGGTCGTAGAGTAATTCAGTTGTGCTTCGTTCAAGGTTTGGCTCGCATAGTAGATGGCATGGAAAATCTTTCCATGCCTTTGTCCCAAGACTGCCCCGACAGTATAGATTCTGGCATCGCACATGAGCTCAAAGGGCTCATTCCAGTCTGGTGCGACAACTTTAGGGGCATTGATCAACTTCTCTTTAAAATCCTGAAATGCTCTAAAAAAAGAATCGTCAAAAGCAAAAGTGGCATTATGTTCTAATAACAAGCATAAAGGTTTAGCAATTTTTGAAAAATCTTTAATAAAACGCCGGTAAAAACAAGCATGTCCTAAAAAACTCCTTATACCTTTGACACTCATTGGGGGTGGCAATTGCTTAATTACCTCAACTTTTGCTTAATCAACTTCTAATCCTCTCTCAGTTACCTTGTGCCCGAGAACAATGCCCTCCTTCACCATGAAGTGGCATTTTCCCAGTTCAACACTAGGTTTGTCTCTATGCATCTCTTCAAGACCTACTCCAAACTTTGAAGACATTCCTCAAATGTTTTGCCAAACACTGAGAAGTCATCCATGAATACTTCCATATTGTGCTCTATTATATCGGAAAAAATGGATATCATGCAACGTTGAAATGTTGCCGGTGAGTTGCATAGGCCGAATGGCATCCTTCTAAACGCAAACGTCCCATATGGGCACGTGAACGTGGTCTTCTCTTGATCCTCAGGGGCGACAGCATTCTGATTATAACCTGAATAACCATCCAAAAAACAATAGAAAGCTTTACCTGCCAACCTGTCTAACATCTGATCAATAAATGGCAATGGGAAGTGGTCATTCCTCGTGGCATTATTCAGCCTCCTATAGTCCATGCACACTCTCCATCCTATGATAGTTCTGGAGGGAATCAATTTAGCTTTACTATTTTGTACCACTATTATGTCACCCTTCTTTGGCACACATTGCACTGGGCTAACCCAAGAGCTATCGGAGATGGGATATATAATCCTGGCATCAATCCATTTTATGATCTCTTTTTACACTACCTCTTTCATGCTTGGGTTTAGCCTCCTTTGGCCTTCAATGGTCCTGCCATGGTTCTCATTTAAGATAATCTTGTGCATGCAAATGGTTGGGCTAATCCCTCGGATGTCTGCCAAGGTCCATCCTAATGCTTGCTTATTATTGCGTAATGTTGCCAACAATCTTTCTTCCTGATCATTAGTGAGATCAGTGGCAATGATCACTAGCAGAGTCGAGTGGTTACCAAAATAAGCATACTTCAAGTGATCTAGAAGTGGTTTTAGTCCCAACAATGGTGGATCCTCAATTGATGGTCTAGGTGCCTTGATCTCTCTGCCGGCCAACTGTAGCGGCTCAAAATAACTCGCCTCTTCAGCCTCCAAGACTGATTTTTCTGGTTCCTCAAATAGTTCAGCTATGCCATCTAAGTCACTGGAATCAAATTCTGTATTCTGACATAACTATGTCGTGTCCAAACTGTAGATGGATTCCATTATCTCCTCTGCTTGGCATTTGTAATATCCCAAATTTTTGGCTAGAGACCAAAATGCACATTTTGAAAGTTTTGGGGTTAAAGTATAAACTTTGGAAAATTTTGGGGACTAAAGTGTAAATTTCCCCAATAAGTAATTTTATTCAGTATAAGAGTGAATCGGATCGAAATAAGTACCTTGATATCGCTTTTAAGAAGTAAGATGCATTAAAAGGTACTGAATTTGGATCGAATAAAATTGTTAAGCGTGCTCAGGCCAGGGAAATATTAGGATGGTGACCTCCAGGAAGGTCCCATAAAAGTGTTTCTGATCGATATTTTGGACTCAGTAAGAGTAGAGAAAATTTATATGGATTATCGATAAAGGAATTCTAGGAGAAATTTTATTCTATGAAGATTTTCGATAATTATCGAAATAATAGATTGAGTTAGGAAAATTCAGTCTAAATCCTTGGAAAAGGAAGTTTTTATGGGACAATAGATTTTATTTCTCGAATATGAAAATATATAATTTTCGGAATAAATACAATAGCTCGAAAAAGGTAAAATTGCAGTAGAAGTATTTTATGAATATCGAGAAATTGGATTGAATTGGAATTTTAGAGGCTGGTCCAAAAGCCCTGGAAAAGTCATAAAATATTATTTTATTAATATTTTATTATATTTGGTTAGATTCCAACTATACTTAGTTGAATTTTTACAAGAATGGCAAACTAGTAAATAAAAACTAGTTGGAGGGCAAATTGGTCATTTTGCCCCAATGGTATTTTTGAAATATTTAAAAAGTTATAAGGGTAATTTTAGAAAGAGGAAATGGGAGATCTAATCCTGTCCCTTGATTGATTATAAGATTAATCTCAACCGTTAGATTTTAATGGAAAATTGTAATTTCACTATTAAATGAATTTAATATTCATTTAATAGTCACTTGTGTATAATAATAGTGAAAAGATGAACAATTCATCTTTTCTAGCTAAAAACGTGAGATGCTAGGGAAAGAAAGAGAAACTTTTTCTGAGCTCGATTCAAGCCCCGAAACTCAAATTTCAATTTGGATTCAAATCAAAAGAAGGTTAGAGGTACTATGAAAGAAAGTATCAAATAGAGCTTAGTGAGGCAAGCTAATAAATGGCCCTGGTGAGTGCATATTATGCTTTCATACTATATCTATTTATGGTAAAGAAAAGCAAAGTAAGATTGCCTACATGTTTATAATATGAATAATGATACATTATCATTATAAGGTAATCCAATTTAAATATGGATTTATTTAATAAAGTATGAATTTCCCTAATGTGGTCATAGATAATATGATTAATGTTACGGTATATGATGATATAATTATGTGCCCAAATTATATGAATGAGAGACTTGGTACAAAAGGCAGTATACTAGTACTTCGTTACTTTTGTTTACACTTCGGTATTTTGATGTTCATTGCCATGTGTGCCAATTCTCCAGGTTATAAGTTGGGCTATAATATAAATGAATTGATTAATTCAGATTAATAAGCTTGAAAAGCTTAAAAAGGCAAAAGAAATAAATTGGTACAAAGGAGAGTATGAACTGCTCTATTATGTTTGTATATGGCCAAGTTATTATCATATATTGATGATAATATGTATATCATTTATAGAATGATATTTTACAAGTTAATGATAATTTACAGATGATGAGCTATATGACATATACAGAATGATATATTGAAAAGGTAATGATATTGAATTATTGCCCAAGTATATTATAGAGAGTCACAGTATAATGGCATGCCATTAGAGGTCTAGTAGTCTAGGACTGCCTGTAGCTACACACTGATCATCGGATCTATATGTTTACCGGCACTTAAGTGTCTATATGATGCCGACACTTATGTGTCTATATGTTTATCGTCACTTCGGTGACTAGTACTCTAGGAGTACCGATCTCGCGTACTTCAGTTTCTCTCTATGCATAAAATTCTTAGGCTAAAGGTATGAAGAATTGATATAAATGATCTTAATAAGATTCAAATGGAAAACAAGAGATTTATTGAGTATATTGATTTGGCTTACCACGCCTAACATATGTATATGAGATGTTGATTTTTACAGGTTATATGACAAAGAAAATTTTCGGATATATGTTAGTACATGTGAGCTAACTTATGTTATTAGGCATTAAATGGTAAGGTAGTTAAACTTAAAAGTTTAACAATTATGGTAAGTAGTGATATGATGTTAAAGGAATAGAACAAGCATATTCATTAGCTTGTAACATGATATATATATATATATATATATGTTCATGCATTGAGGTATAAATGACATATTATGATAAATGAACAAACAAGAAAATATTATGATATTGGCATATAGTAAGCTATCACTAATGCAACATAAAAGTTAATGCATTGGCATATATCATGCTATATGTATGTAGCCATGAAGTTTAATAAGTTTAAATTATTATTAATTTTTCTTATTGCCTCACTAAGTGACAACTTAGCGTGTGTTTGATTCACACGTAGGTTAAGGTGGAGTACTCGAAGAGGAGTTGAGCATGCTGATCAAGCTTCAATCTGCAAAACATCAGTAAGATATTCTAGCCTATGATAATCTCTAGTGGGCATGTAATTATTTAATTACTAGTAGAGTATGATGCATGAAATTAAACTACACGATAGAGAATTAATCAGTTATGATGATGAAACGTATATGGACAAAACAAGATAAGGCATTAGTAATGTGACATCTCTGAATCATATTCAGTGCGGGAAAGGGGTGTTACAGCATTCATCAGGTTCATCTGCACATTTCAAAGCTTGAAACACATTAAATGTAACTTGTTGGTCATTCATGCACATTGTTAGTTCCTTTTACGATCGGAAATGAAAGGTCTACCCAAAATAATCAGAACATTAATATCTGCCTCATAATCCAAAATGATGAAATCAGCTGGGAAAACAAATTTTTATACCTTTACTAGCACATCCTTAATCATACCCTTGGGATGTGCATAGGACCGGTCTGCCAGCTGGAGTGTCACCGTGGTAGGTCTGGCTTCTATGCCAAGTTTCCTAAAAACTGACATTGGCATAAAGTTGATGCTGGCTCTTAAGTCATATAGTGCCTTGCTTGTGAATTTGTTGCCAATGGTACAGGGAATGGTAAAACTTCCCGGATCTTTCAGTTTTGGTGGAAATCGATTTAGGATCATCGCACTGCATCCCTCGGTCTAAGCAACAGTTTCAAAGTCTCCCAACTTCCTTTTCTTGGACAGGATGTCCTTCATGAATTTAACATAGTTGGGCATCTGCTCAAGGGCTTCTACCAATCGAATGTTGATTTGCAATTGCTTAAGAACCTCCAAGAAATGCTTGAATTGCTAGTCTTGCTTATGCTTTTGAAGTCTCGCTGGGAATGGTGGTGGCGGATAAACATATGCCGGAGCTGCTGGTTTTGCTAAGGCAGTTCTGGCATCATTCTAGTTGGTATCTATTTTGGCATTGCTAATGGCATCATCTGCTTTTGTTTCCTCTTTCTCTACTTCCCTAGGGTTTTCTGCTGGCACTAGCTTCTCAATTTAATAGTTAACTGGCTGCTTGGCAGCCTTCTCCACCTCACACTGCTTACCGCTCCAAAGAGTTATGGCTTTACATTGCTCATTTTCTTTGTGTCGGGCATCTTCGACGTCACTCGGCAATGCTCCCTAGGGTCGATTGTTAAGTGCATTGGCAATCTGCCCAATCTGAACTTCCAAGTTCTTCATTGATGATACCAAACTCTGGACTGTGGCATCATTCCTCTCCACGTACTCTGTGAGAGTGCCTCCTTGGTTGAATATCTGCCCTTGCTGGAAATTGTTTTGAGCTTTTTGTGGCATGGCATTCTGATAGAATACTGGCATGCCATTATTGTTGAAAGCTAGCACGGCATTGTTATTCTGCTTCTGGCACTGGCATTGTATTGTTTACCTCATTGATTTCCCCATGCTAAGTTAGGGTGTTGTCTCCAACCTGTATTATAAGTATTGGAGTTAGGATTATAGTAACTATTAATATTGCCAACAAAGTTTATCGATTTAGGGTTGGTAGGGCATTCATCCACATGATGATTCTCTCCACAAATTGTAGAAAATGGGTCTAATGCTTTGACTTCTTGGGCCTCATTGTTCTTTAACAACGTTCATACCATGCTAGTAAGGCTGGAAATCTCGGCATGGATGAGCGTTATTTCATCAACCTAAAATTTCTCATTTGTTTTAGTTATGGTCCCAAGTCTAGCAACAGGATATTCAAATTCGTTGATTGTAATCCTTTCTAAAATGTCAACAACCTCGGTATACGTCTTGTCACGGAACGAATTGGCTGTTGAAGCATCAACAACAGTCCTTGTTTGTGCATTTAATCCATTGTGAAAGGTTTGTATTTGAGTCCAATTCGGGAATCCATGCATAGGACACCTCCTCATCATATATTTAAATCTTTCCCAGACATCATATAAGGTCTTATCCTTAGCCTGCCTGAATGTAATGATCTCACCTCGTAGCTTGGCAGTGAGTGTTGGCGGCTGAAATCTTGTCAAGAACTTCTGCATAGGTCTGCCCATTAAGTGACTGAGCCAGGTGGCAAGGAATTGAGCCAAGCCTTAGCTCTATCTCTCAAGAAAAAGGTGAATAACTTCAATTTCACGATATCTTCAAGTACTCCATTTTGTTGAAATATCTAGCAAATCTCCATGAACTGCTTCAGATGTTGCCTCAGATCTCCAGCAAGTGCTCTATCAAACTGACCTACATTCAAAAGAGTTTGAATCATTACTGGCTTCAATTCAAAATTAACAACGTTTACCTCTGTTCCAACAAGTCCTGGCATTAAATTGTCAATGGTTGGTGCCGAATGTTCTCTAATAGGCCTCTCTTCATTAACAACTAGGACAACAGGTGGTGGTGGTATCCCATTGTTAAATGGATTGTCTCCATTGTTCACCACACCATTCCCTCCATTTCCTGGGTTTTGCATCTCTTGAAATCTTCTTTTTAACCTCCGTGAGGTTTTCTCAATTTCCAGATTGTATGGCCACTCGTCCACCACAGGATGGCTTTTGGTCATACACTGATAAAAACAAAAGGTAAAAACAGATATAAAATTAAAAGAAAGACAAGTAAAAATTTGAAAACAATCAATTTCGTTACAATCCCCAGCAACAGCGCCAAAAACTTGTTGACTCTCTAAGTGAATGCTGGCAAAAGGGGGCAGAAGATATGTATTGGAAAAGTATAAAACAATGCCAAGATGAGTCTTTTGCGTGCAAGTATACACGGTCTGCAAGTAATACAGTAGTTAAGCTGAGTATCGATCCCACATAGATTGACTTGGAATTCAATTGTCTTTGATTGTTACTTGCCTTAAGAAAAAGTTGTTTTGTTTTGAAGTTAGTTTTGGAAATAATTGAATAGAAAAGAAATAAAAGTAGAGTAAAGACCTTGGGAAGGAAGGTCCTTTAATGAACGATGAGCGTTGGCAGGGAATGCCTGGTTTTCACGCTATTCATGTTGTGCCAGCCTTTAATAACAACTTGCCTTGGCATTGTTTGCCGAGCAGATTCAAAATTAGCAAAGCCTCTCTCGATGGTCATTGCCCTAATTTGATCATGTAAAAACCTCTATATCTCTTTAGTGCAAGCTTTTAAATAAATAAAATTGATTAAGATCCAATCTATACTTCTAAGGGGTAGATTTCACTCCCAAAGTAAATTCATATACTTGAACGACTTCTCTCGAAGCTTCTCTCCTCAGTATTCAACAACTTAATCGTTGCCACCCCAAGTATGTTAAGATATTGAGGAGCAATAGGCCAACAGTGCCAGCTCTCGCTTGGCATAGTATTTAGAAGGCATTAAAGTATGCCGAATAGATGAAACATTGCCAAGGTAGATTTATTATTAAAAACTAAAACATAAATTAGCGTTCAACAGAAACATCCCCTACCAACTATAAAATTAGTTCATGGTGAGGGACTTAACCAAAAAACTACAAACTTTTCCTAAGTACATCATCATTTAAAACAAAATAAAATAACTTGAAAGAAAAAATGGGCTAGAAAGGTTCTCTCGATGCAGCCCTTCAAGATCCAGGCTTCTCGGCCAAGCTGGTCAAATTACCCTTCCAAGGTGCAGCTGATTGTCAATCATTGCACACCAACTCCTCACTCCGATCGGCTATGAATCGCTCCCCCAAGATCCTCCTTGGTTGGTGTATAAATAGACGTGCAAGGAAGGGATAGGATAAGCTCCTCATTTGAATTTCAAATGCTGAAGGGATAAGAAATAATCATCTTATTCCAATTTGAATGAGAGTTGATCAGGTTAGTGTTGACGTCATACTGTCGACGTTGCCTTGGCATCCAAGCTTGGCATGGATCTGCCAACCACTCTTGGCACCTGTGTTGCTTTTCTGGGCCAAATCCTATGTCAAACCTGTAAAATTGCCAACAAAACAACCCTTCACACTGGCATAGATAGAATTCTAAACTCCTTATGCAAATGCATGGTTTTTAACATCCTAATGCAACTAAATGTACCAAAAAACAAGAAAAAGCATTGTAAGATTGGCATTAAAATAGTACTTTTAGAGAGGTAGTCTCTGTACTGGTTCTTCCTCATAGGTCAGGTTAAGTTAAAGTGCTACTAATTCAGGCTCAATAACATGAGATGGATCTGATCTATACTTGCGGAGCATCAATACGTGTAATACATCGTGAATCTTGCTTAACTCTTGGGGAAAAACTAGCCTATAAGCCACGAGGCCAACTCTTTCAATCACTTTGAACAGTCCAATGAATCGAGGACTTAGCTTCCCCTTTTTACCAAAAGAATAATCTTCTTCCATGGGGAGACTTTTAAGAAAGCTTTCTGATCAGCTTCAAACTGTATATCACTCCTCTTAAAATTAGCATAGGCCTTATGTCAGTTAAAGGCAGCCTATAAATGGTCATGAGTGATGGTAACCCGTTCTTCAGTTTCCCAAAGTAAGTTAGGGCCCAACGCCTTACCTTCACCGAGTTTAGACCAACATAACGGTGTTCTACATTTCCTGCCATACAATGCTTTATATGGTGCCATGCCGATAGATGATTGATGGCTATTATTATAAGCAAACTTGATGAGAGGTAGGGACCTCTCCCAAGTTCCTTCAAAATCAATGACACATGCACGAAGCATGTCCTTCAATATCTAAATCACCTTTTCTAACTAACAGTTTGACTGAAGGTGAAAGAATGTACTAAGATTGACTCGGGTTCCCAGAGCTCCTTGCAATGCTTTCTAGAATTGTGAAGCAAAATGGGGGTCTCAATAGGAGATGATTGGCTTGGGTACTTCGTGGAGTTTATCCACTTTCTCGATGTACAAGTCAGCTAACTTGAGAAGACCGTAGTCCATCCTGATAGGTAAAAAATGAGCTAACTTGGTAAAACAGTCAATGATGACCCAAATAGCGTCATGCTTAGTTGGAGTTAATTGTAGTACATTAACAAAGACCATGGTTATTCTTTCTCACTTCCATTGGGGAAGTTCAACGGGTTGCAATAATCTCATAGGGACACAGTGTTCAGCTTTGACTCAGTGGCACGTTAAGCACTTGGATCCAAATTCTGTGATGGTTTTCTTCATACTAGGCCACTAATACTATTCCTGAAGATCCTTACACATTTTCACCGACCCCAGGTGAACCGAGAAAGGGTTATAATGAGCTTCTTTGATAATGTCGTCACAAAAAGATTCATCATTCGATATACAAATTCTATCACAGAAACACAAGATTCCTTCAGAGTTAACTCTGAAGTCAGGATCTGGATTACTCTGGAGCTTAGAAATAAGGGCTTGTAATTTAAGGTCTTGGTCTTACAACAACTTGATTCCCAACACAATGGTAGACTGAACTTGAAGTTCAACTATTAAAGGTCAGTGTTTCTATAACATGAAAATGAGCATTGATAGTGCGAGGAGCTACAATGAGATTATTGTATTGTGAGTTTAATGTAGTAATCAATGTTCAAGGTTTAATATTCATTAATTTACTAACCAGGCGAAAGATTGCAGTTGAGTGCATCAACTACAACGTTGGCCTTGCCTGGGTGATAATCAATCACAATGTCATAATATTTGAGAAGCTCCATCCATATCCTTTGACAAAAGTTAAGATCATTTTGTGTCAATATGTATTTAACGCTCTTGTGATCGGTGTATAGGTAGCATTTTTCTCCATAGAGATAACGCTTCCAGATCTTTAAGGCAAAGACAACCGCAGCCAATTCAAGATCATGGGTAGGGTAGTTCATTTTGTGTGGCTTAAGTTGTCATGAAGCATATGCAACAACCTTGCCTTCTTGCATCAATACACACCCTAAGCCCTGATGCGATGCATCACTATATACGGTGTAATCCTTACCAAGCTCAGGTTGAGTTAGGACTGGTGCATGAGTCAATACTTGCTTAAGATGATCAAATTGCATTGTTGCTTCTGAGTCCATTCAAAAGGGACATACTTTTGTAGAAGTTTGGTTAATGGTGCTGCTATTATAGAAAATCCTTTAATGAATCTTCTGTAGTAACTAGCAATACCAAGGAAACTATAAACTTCTTCTACATTCTTCGGTGGCCTCCAATCAATTATAGCTTGAATCTTTTTCGGGTTCACTTAAATACCTTCAGCAAAAACTACATATACCAAAAATGAAACTTCGGTGAGCCAGAATTCACACTTACTGAACTTGGCATACAATTATTTTTCATGAAGGGTTTGTAGCACCAGACGAAGATGGTCTTGATGCTCAGCTTGATTCTTAGAGTAAATTAGCATGTCATCTATAAACACCACTACAAACTTATCAAGATAGGGTCTAAAAACCCGATTCATGAGATCCATAAAGGCAACCGGTGCATTGGTTAACCTGGAGGGCATAACCAAAAATTTATAGTGGCATACCTTGTGCGAAAAGCTATCTTGGGTGCATCACATTCTTTAACTCTCATTTGATAGTGCCTAGACCGTAGGTCAATCTTAGAAAAGACGGTTGCATCCTTAAGTTGGTCGAACAAGTCATCAATTTTTGGCAAGGGATACTTATTCTTGATGGTGAGCTTATTTAACTGTCGGTAATCAATGCAAAGATGCATAGATTTGTCCTTCTTTTTGACAAAAAGAATCGAAGCTCCCCAGGGTGAGGAACTTGGTCGAATGATACCTTTATTCAATGGGTCTTGAATCTGTACCTTAAGCTTGGTGAGTTCAACCGGTGCCATTCGATAAGGTGCAATGGAAACTGGGGTAGTTCTAGGTTGTACTTCAATCTCAAACTCAAATTCATGGGTGGGTGGTAAACCCAAAATTTCATCAGAAAACACATCAGGGAATTCTTGCACGGTATCTATATATTGCAACTGAGGTTCTTTCCTACATGTAGTAGCATATAACAATGATCTCTTACTATTAGAATCCATAAGGGTCACGCTCTCCTTGCTAAAGCCTCGAAGATGTAATTTTTTCTTTGAACAATCCATCCAAGCTTGATGTTTTTCGAGCTAACCAAGCCCTAATATAACGTCAAACTCATGGATAGGGAGGGCCAAGAGGTCAGCCGGGAAAGGTATTCCTTGTATCATAAGGGGACAATTTTTACATACTAACCCAATTGCAACATTATCACCTAAAGGGTCAGTTACAGTGATTTTAGAGGCTATAGGCTCAGGTGTTAACTTAAATCTTTTAATCAATACGGTACTAATAATGGAATGAGTGGATTCAGGATCAATCAATGCATAAACAGGGTGAGTATACAATTCAATAGTACCTGCTATAATATCTGGATCTTCCTTATCCTCCCTGCTCCTTACATGATAAACTTGTGCTGAAGCTTTGGATTCTTGATGGCTTGGAGTTCTTGTAGAGCCACCAAGTATCCAGAAGTTTCGACTGCAACTTGTTTCTGTCCTTTGCCCTTGAAGGAATGAGTAGGGGATGCGTTGTTTGTCAGTGCAAAAGACTTAGAAGTGTTCATCGGACAATCTTTAAAGTAATGGCCTTGTTCACCATAAAAAGAAACATGCTCTAGATTGCCTAAGACATTGTCCCGCAGGATGCCTTGTTTGACAGAAATTACAAATAGGATATTGAGATTCTTGTCCTGAACCTCCGGTACTCTCGATGGAGGTTGTCCTTGCAGTAGATTGGGACATAGCTTGTGGCTTGGTAGGAATTCGGGTCTAGCTCTGATACACAAATGTAATACCCTCTTCCCGATCTGGTAGGAATCCGGGTCGAAAGTGTTATCGATGAACAATACGATGATCAAATTGAAGATTACGATAACTTATGCTATAAATCATGTATTAAAAATATATAATACAATACAATAAATATTTCTAATCAATAAAGTTTATCCAATCTATATTTGGGACCATTTGGTGAATTAGTCAAGTTTAGGGACTAAATTGTAATTTTAGAAAATTACATGGACTTATTAGTAATTACGGTTACTGGAGTGAAATTCAATGCATGAATATCTTGTGTACAAATTTTCGATACAATCAGAGTTTAATTAACCTTCAATTAAGGCTCATAAAATTCAGTGACCATTTTATAAGAATTCTAAAATCTCCTTAATTATCTTTTAACCAATTTACCTACATCGGTATCGATACTCAAGGGGGCCATATCGATACGCATATGCCATGGTCATTAATTCAGTTATAGACATTAGAGGCCGTACCGGTACACTAAACTGATAATACTTAAACTTAGATTCTAGTAACATAAGGGTGTATCAGTATGCCTATAGCCGTACTGGTACGAGGCTGGCCACACTAGAGAAGGGATCAGTACGCCCTATAATCATACTGATACTTAGCTACAACAAAATTCTAAAGACAAATTACCATACCAATACGCCTTAGGCTGTATCGATACACTTACCATGACCGTTAAAACGGTTAAGTTCTTTAAACTCGTACCTATACTGGATATCAGTACGCACAGTCAATGCCAAATTGGTCAACTATAGGGATAGGTACAGTGTTGATTCGGTGCTACAGGAATTTTCTAGATTCAATTATCTGTATCGATACCTCAATAGTCGTATCGGTAAGCCTTTATACCTACGTCCCAAATTGCACATCCGTACTGATACGCCATCACCCGTACCAGTACGGACAGACCTGTAATAACAGATTTAGTCTGCTTTTTAAACAAATCAGGGACCTTAACCTTGTCCAATTATCAAATTTTATAAGCAAGTTTATAAACATCATATCTACTTACACGTCAAATTTTACCGCATTTAGAATCCATTTATTAAGATTTCCTTTATTAGAGCATTTTAAGCCATTTTACCACTTATACCAATACAATAGCATGGCAAATTTCATATTTTAACCCATTCAACATGGTGAACCATATGTACATACAAAATGGGCTAAACTAACATGTGTAGACCCTATGCCACCATACTAGGAGTTCAAAGGCTAGGTTTACATTACTTTAGTTTATATGACTTACTTTAAAACTCGCCTAGCTCTGATCCTTGATCTGACATGGTTTTAACCTGAAAATGCATGGAAGTGAGATGCGTTAGGCTTACATAGCCTAGTGAGGTAGTCAATAACAATAATATGTATGATAATATCATCAATAACATGGATATCAATGTAAATGCATCTCAATCATGTTTTAACAATAGTTTCAATAACTTAATTTCTTGGATATTTATGTAAATGTGGATATGTGAATTCCCAACCAACATCGCCAACAATAACTGGTCAATATCCTCTAACATTGTCAATAAAAGCAAAACCAACAAATCTCGCCAACATCACCAGATAGAGCCTTAGCTCAAGGACCGTAGTCCATTTAGTACCAATGAGCTCATGAATTCTATGGCATGCCAATTGTATCCCATATCCATTGGTATCCAAGGATTCAATGCTTAGGCCAATAACAATAACAGTAACAATAACGGTAGCGATGACAGTAACAATGTATAATGATTAATATAGACTTTCTCAATATTTCAATGATATCAATGAGAATGTAATGATTCAATAATCCCTTTATCAATGCAATAAGCTTACCCAAGCTTATCATGGTACCTCCTACGAGGTGTCGATGTAACCATACATTGAAATCATGGATGGAAATGCAAATAACAATATTAATGAAATTGGGAAAGGCGCCTAGACAATCCCAAGACTCCGACTACACTCACCGATACTCCCGAAGCTTTTAGGGCTCCCGGATGACAATCCCCTTATTCTTCGACTTATTGGAGTTTGTTGGATTTCGTGATTCTTCACCTTGATTTTCTTGAGCTATAAAAGAAATAGAAATCACAAGGATTTTCAATATAAATAATACATTCACAACAACTTATTAGCTATAAAAAACAATAACGAATAAGTTATGATATCCCTAGAGAATTTTTAGGGTTTCTCGATTCTTGAATGTGGAATTAAACATGGATTTGACTATGGGATCAATAGGCCAATAAGAGATTATAGCTTACCCGATCTATATCTGTAATCTAGGATTAAGGAACTTGAGAAAATCAAAGCTTAGGTTATCCTCCAATGGAGGTGTGTGCTTGGCTTGGTTAAATGAAGATGGTGAAGGAGCTAGTAGCTTGTAAAACTCAACCGGTAAGTTATCTTTTCTTTCTTTTTAATTTCCAAAAGCCAAAGTTTTCCTTCTTATGAAGAAATCCAAGTTGAGTGTTGCGCGTAATAAGTGCTACGCAAATGTGCAAGTATACACGTCGCAAGTTATAGTATAAAAGATATCGTCTCCACAGGGATTGGTGCCACTTCAAGAATCTAGTCTCTTGCACTGTAAAAAGTAAAAACACAAGTACAGGATTATAGAAGTTTTAACTAATAACTAATCTAGAAAGCAATTAAGTAAATGAAAAGATGAATTCAATTGAGAGAGATAGGCTAGGTTATCGTGAGTTGAGGTGTGATAGCCGATTGGATTGTCTTGGTAAAAGAGTGCACGGCCAACTCAGTTGCCGTGGCAACTTGCACGACGGGGTTGCCGTAGCAACTAATTGATGGTTGCTTGGGCGACTAGTTGGGCAACTACTTGGGCGACTGGGCAGCAACTTCAAGGTTCGGCGGAGCGTTCTTCAATGGTTTCTTCTTATCCCTAAGTCGAAACTCTAGCTATTTGTGCATGCCTTGATAATACATCCTGCGTGAATCAAGGGTGAACAACAACCAATCTTGCGCTCCTCTTAGCCGTTGAAATCCTTAACTTATTCCTAAGCCGGATTAATCTTCACCATCATTGGATTGAATAAAGATCATATTCATTCGTTTCTTGAATCTAACTTTCCCGATATTAGATAAATGGATGAAATCACGAGATCCTCTCCCAATTCACTTCATAAACAATAATAAGAATCAAGAATGAATAAACCTTGAAATAGAAAAGTGCAAACTCTTATTACCTAAACAAAAACCAATAGTTTCTCACAACCACAAAACACAATAACCATAGCCAAGTAAATTTAGTTCATGGCTAGGTTCCAAAGAAACACAAGATAAACAATCCCTAACATGAACCCAATCGAACAAGGAAGAAAAGATGAAGCTTGCCGAAAATTCCCCTTGCTTCCTCTCTTGGAGTTGTCGAAATTCCCTCTTGCTCTCTCCCTTGGAATTGTCGAAATCTACTTGATATTTATAGGGCTAGGCCAAAGTCCTTCTTTGAGGAGGAGTTTGAGTTGGAATTAAATTATCTTTAAAGAATATAATTCTTTATTATAATTTTATTCCTATTAGAACTTCTCCTATCCTCTTGGAATTTAACTCTTCCTTAATCTCTGCATGGCAATCAAATTCCTTTGGGCTTGGGCCTTGCTCCATGTCATCTTGGGCTTGTAAAGTCATGAATTTCGACATCCATATTGCTTTTAGTCTTTGTCGGCAAATGCCATGGCAACTGGCTCGGCGTCTCCTTCATGCACTACCCTGGCAACTAGCTCGGCATTGCTTTGGCAAGTGATCCTGCACATACACACACAAAAAACACACCAAAGCAGCATCTATTTCTACAAAAATCACCAAGTTATGTAATCAAGCTCAACGATTGAAGGAAACATGGATTAATGCATGAATGGCTAACTATGCAACTAATATGAGCCTAAGTCTAACAATAATATGAGCAAAAAGGGTAAGAAAAATAGTACTTTTGACCACTTATCACACCCCCAAACTCGAACTATTGCTTGTCCTCAAGCAATGCAAACTCATAATTACCTGCCAAGACTTCAAATTTTCACAAACTTAGCTTTGAACTTGATTTCAATTCTCTGAACCGGGGCACAAAGTATGATTGGCTTTTTATTTTTCGGAAAACTGAGGAGTTACTCGGAATCAAACTATAATGCTTGTGAGTGTGTGCGGAGTTGTGTGCGAGTTGATTTTTCGGATTCTATGCAAACAATAGGTTTTCAAATTACTTCATTGGGTTCTTTTTAACATGTTTTAACTAGAGCCAATTTCGGGCACCTCTAGTGTTTTATTTTTAGTTTTCTTAAGTTAATTTAATCGACTAGAGCCGGTTTCGGGCACCTCTAGTAAAAAAATTTTAACGCCTCCTAGAGCCGGTTTCGGGCACCTCTAGTGATCAATTTTTAGCACATGCTAGAGCCAATTTTGGGCACCTCTAGCATTCATCCAATTTTATTCTAATCCCCCAATTAGTTAATTATCAACCTAAGTTTACTAGAACTCCTTAAATCAATCAAACCACAACAGTGTTTCATCAAATTTAGCATCATAGTAAAATTCTAAGTTTTTCATGGTTATCCTAGAATAAAAATTCTATCAATTAAGTGCATTGGTAAAGTCATCATTGAATATTCATCAAATCTAAGCAATTCTTGTTCCAATTAAAGGCATGGCAAGCAATTTATGTATCCTAAATGTAATGCTTAAGATTAATGTAACTAAACATGGTAATTACTAGTAACAATCCCCCCCCCAAACTCGAGTGAGGCATTATCCTCAATGCATGCATAAAAATAACGAAAAATAACAATAAAAATAAAAATGCATACGAGGACTTACTCCGAGAGTTCGTCATCGTAGATGATTAGTTTCCTTCTAGTTGGCGTCTTGATTTTCTTGATTGAATGCAATGGTTGTTTTCTTGTTGCCGGGATGTCTTCAGCTTTGGTTGCCGTGGCATCTTCATGGTTGGTTGCCGTGGCATCAGCTTGTGCAGGCACGATGTAGGTTGCCGCGGCATCTTCTTCATTGGTTGCCGGGGCAAGGATCTTGGCAGTAAATTTCCTTAGCATAGTAGTTGTGAGTCTTGTTGTGAAAAAGAAAACAAAGAAAACCTAAAAACTAAAGATAATGAAGAAAAAATAAAATATCTCCTAAAAATAAAAATGAAAATTAAAAGAAAAAGAAAAAGGAAATACTGAAAGGAGAGCATGCTCATGCATCTCCTAAGTTGACCACTTCCTTGTTACGTTCCACATGGGCACCATTGTAGTGCTTCAATCTTTGTCCATTAACTTTGAATTCATGATTGTCAGAGATGGACTTGATTATTACGGCACCATGAGAGAATGGTTTGACGACTTCGAATGGTCCCGACCATCTTGATTTCAGCTTTCCGGGAAAAGTTTTAGCGAGAATTGAATAGGAGAACTAGTTGCCCTGGCGTGAATTGCCGTGGCAATAGTTTCTTGTCGTGCCATCGCTTTGTTTTCTCCTTGTAGATTCGTGCATTGTTATAGGCGAGTGCACGAAATTCTTCTATCTCATTGAGATCCATCAAGCGCTTTTGTCCGGCACTTTCCCAATCCATATTCACGGTCTTGATTGCCCAGTACGCCTTGTGCTCGATTTCCATCGGTAGATGGCATGTTTTACCATAGACAAGCCGGAAGGGGGACATACCTAATGGTGTTTTGAATGCAGTGCGATATGCCCAAAGTCGTCATCTAGTCTTAATGACCAATCCTTCCTTGAGGGATTTACAACTTTCTCGAGTATTCCCTTCAACTCCCGGTTGGAAATTTACGCTTGCCCGTTGGTTGTGTGGGTGATATGCCGTGGCGATCTTGTGTGATATGCCAAGCGTTGCAACATCTTGGCAATTAGTCATTGTCAAAATGCTTGCCCCGTCGCTGATAATTGCTCTCGGCATCCCAAACGTGTAAATATGTTTTTCTGCAGGAATCGTTGCACGGTCTTGGAATCGTCGTTGGGAACCGCAGCTGCCTCTACCCATTTAGACACATAGTCGACGGCAAGTAAGATGTAGAGGTTGCCGAATAAAGATGGGAAAGGTCCCATAAAATCGATCCCCATACATCGAGCAGTTCCACCTCGATGATGTTCGAGTGGCATCTCATGTCGCCTAGAGATATTGCCCGTCCTCCGCAACGATCACATTGCTTGTAAAAGTCTTGGGCATCTTTGTACAATGTTGGCCAATACAAACCGGATTGCAAGACTTTGGCCATGATACGAGTTCCTCCAAAATGTCCTCCATAGGGTGAAGAATGGCATTGCCAGAGTACATTTTGTTGCTCTTCTTCAGGGACACATCGGCGTATAACCTGATCTGCACATTGTTTAAACAAAAGAGGCTCGTCCCAAAAGTAATGCTTAGCATCATGGCGGAACCGCTTCTTCCCTTGGTGAGTAATGCCATACGGAAAAATACCACAAACAAGGAAGTTAACTAAATCTGCGTACCAGGGTATTGCCGAGGCATGTGCTGCCGTAGTATCTGCTCCCAAAATTGCCGAGGCGTGTGCGTCAATGGTTGCCGAGGCGTCATGGGTTGCCGAGGTGTTGAGGGTTGCCGAGGCAATTAGAATTTGTTCATCCGGGAATGCATCGCATATCTCTAGATCCGCGTCTTTCTCCCTATTGCGTTCCAAACGTGATAAGTGATCGGCCACTTGGTTTTCTGTTCCTTTCTTGTCCTTAATTTAAATATCAAATTCTTGTAAAAGTAATATCCAACGAATCAAACGAGGTTTAGCATCCTTTTTAGCAAATAAGTATTTGATTGCCGAATGGTCCGTATGAACAATTACCTTTGTACCAATTAAATAGGATCGGAACTTGTCAAATGTGAAAACTACAGCTAGTAACTCTTTCTCCGTTGTTGTGTAATTCACTTGAGCATCATTAAGAGTTTTACTAGCGTAGTATATCACATGGAAGGTCTTACCTGTGCGTTGGCCTAGGACTGCTCCTACCGCGAAATCATTTGCATCACACATGAGCTCAAAAGGTAGCGTCCAATCTGGTGGAACGACAATGGGTGCCGAGGCAAGCTTTTTCTTTAGGGTTTCAAATGCTTGAGTGCAAGAAGCATCAAAATCGAAGACTTTATCCTGTTCAAGCAGATTACACAAAGGTTTAGTGATTTTAGAAAAATTAGAATGAACCTCCTGTAAAAACCTGCATGTCCGAGAAAACTTCGAATTCCTTTAACCGAATTTGGTGGGGGTAATCTCTCGATCACGTCCACCTTGGCTTTGTCTACTTCAATTCCCTTGGATGAAATCTTATGGCCGAGCACTATTCCTTCATCACCATAAAGTGGCATTTCTCCCAATTGAGGACTAAATCCGTTTTCTTCGCATCTTGCCAACACCCTCTCTAAATTGCCGAGACAGCCGTCGAAGTCATTACCAAAAACCAAAAAATCATCCATGAAGATCTCAAGGAAGTCTTCGACCATGTCCGAAAAGAGCGCCATCATGCATCTTTGGAAGGTTGCGGGCGTTACATAATCTGAACGGCATCCTCGGAAGGCAAGGCATAAGTATGGGCATGTGAAGGTTGTCTTTTCTTGATCTTCGGTGCTATGGCAATCTGATTGTAACCTGAATAACCATCAAGAAAACAAGAAAAGGGTTTACCCGCAAGACGGTCAAGCATTTGATCAATAAAGGGTAATGGGAAGTGATCTTTCCTAGTGGCTTTGTTTAGCTTTCGATAGTCCATACAAACCCTCCAACCGGTCACGATCTGGTTGGGATAAGTTCATTATTTTCATTGCTTACCACTGTTATACCTCCTTTTTTCGGCACACATTGTACGGACTTACCCACGTACTATCGGAGATAGGGTATATAATGCCGGCGTCAAGCCACTTGATGATTTCTTTCATTACAACCCCTTTCATGGCATGATTCAGTCTCCTCTGGGCCTCAATTGAAGGTTTGTGATCATCTTCCAACAAGATCTTGTGCATGCACACCGCCGGGCTAATTCCCTTCAAGTCGGCAATTGTCCACCCTATTGCCTTTTTATGTAGCTTCAACATGTTGATCAGCTTCTTTTTCCTTTCAGCTGTAACTTAGAAGAAATAATTACAGGTAATGTATTATCGGTCCCTAAGTATACATATTTGATTTGCTCGCAATTGTTTCAACTCAAGAATTGGTGGATTTTCGATAGAGGGTTTTTCGATCTTACCTTCCTTACCTGAGTAGTCCAGTGGTTCAAAGTATGTACTTGGTCGATTGACTAGCCAATTTACCTCTTCTGGTTGTTCCTCATCGACCGGCTCTTCATACTCCTCAGGTTCCTCTTGATCGGCAATGTAGTTGCCGAGGCAACTAAATTCCTCATCGAAGTTAAACTCTGCCGTGGCATGAAGTAGTTGGCATTCTTCTGGATCATCGGCATGCCTTAGTGTTTGGAACACATTTAGTTTTACCTGCTGGTCATTCACCCTCATTGTGAGTTCTCCCTTTTCAACATCAATCAAAGTTCTCCCTGTCGCTAGGAATGGTCTCCCGAGAATGATAGGTGCATGCTCATCTGCTTCACAATCCAAAATAATAAAGTCAGCGGGAAAATGAATTTATCAACTTTTACCAGTATGTCCTCGATTTTTCCCTCTGGATGCACATAGGATCTGTCGGCTAGCTGCAGCATAACTGTTGTAGGTCTTGCCTTCCCGATTCCTAGTTTCTGGAAAACCGATTTAGGCATCAAGTTTATGCTAGCCCCTAGGTCGCATAGTGCTTTCCCGACATAGTGATTTCCAATAGAACAGGTATTGTGAAACTTCGGGATCCTTCAACTTGGGCGGCATGCGATTGTGCAACATTGCCATGCATCCTCTGTCGCAAAGAATCTGTTTCAAACTCTCCTAGCCTTGTTCTCTTGGACACAATGTCTTTAAGAAACTTGGCATAGTTTGGCATTTGTTCAATTGCTTCCACCAATGGCAAGTTGATGTGGACTTGCTTTAGGATATCAAGAAACTTCTTGAATTGGTATTCTTGCTTTTGTCGCTTCAACCTTTATGGGAATGGTGGTGGAAGTCGGATATCTTCTATCCTTTCATTGGTTTGAAACCTGATTGACGGCATTACGGGGATATCCGAGTTGCCGATGCGTTACCAACTGGGGTTGCCGAGGCGTGCTTATCGCAAGTTGCCGAGGCGTCATCGTTGCCGAGGCATGCTTATTGCGGTTGCCGCAGCAATTCTCGGTTCAGCATCCGAGACTTTGCCGCTAGGTTCGTCTTGATCTTTTTGTGGAGTTTTGTTTGACGAGCGGGTTTGAACCTCTCTAAGTTGTTGGCCACTGGTGGTGATTGCCTTACATTGCTCATGGCAGTTCCTCTTGCGACTTCAGTATCGCTAGGTAAACCTCCTTGTGGTCTAGTGTTGATTTTGAGCAAATTGTCCGACTTGATTTTCCAATGATTTGATTGCCGCCTCTTGGTTTTGCAATCTCATCTCGGTCTGTTAATAAAAGCATCAGTTCTTTTTATGAAATTACTATTCTCAGCCATATAAGATTCAGTTTTCATCATAAAAGCATTTAGAGAATTTTCCAAAGAACTAGATGTCATCGGTTGTTCTTTGCGGCATCCGCTGTCGCGTGGCATATTCTCTTTGGAATCCCGATGCTTGTGCATTACGATTGTTCTGGTTTAGAGCATTGTTGGGATTACTCCATGAAAAATTCGGTGCTTCTTCCAAGCTGGATTGTATGTATTTGACATCATGTTGTTGCCCGATTGTAATTCCCACATAGAAGCTAGATTCGGATTCTCGCATACATTGAGAAGAATTATGGTTATCGCCACATAACTCACAAAAAGAATCCATTACCTTGACTTCATGTGTGTTGTTTGGTTTTTGCATGTTTGGACCATCTTGGTTAAAGCGGCCAATTGTGCGAAATTGAATCGATGATCCTAGTTCATGTATTGTGGCTTGGCGTCTAACTCCTCCTCTTCTAGTAGATGGGAATTGATAGTCATTCTTGGCCAGCCTGTTTAAAATTTGCATTGCTTCTTCCGGTGACTTATCTAGGAGTATGCCGTTTGCCGAGGCGTCTAGCATCATCCTTGTTGGTGTATTCACGGCATTGTAAAACATTGTCACTTGAGTCCACACGGGAATCCGTATAGAGGGCATTTGTGTAGAAGTTCTCTATATCGCTCCCAAGCCTCGTACATGGATTCATCATCCACTGCCGAAAAGAAGTAATGTCGTTCTGGCTTATCGATTAAATTTGTAAGATTAAATCTAGCAAGGAAATCACGACAAAGATCAGTCCAAGACGCTATGGATCCGGCAGAATACTATTTAGCCATGCTTTCGCCTATCTCTCGGTGAATAGGGAATAATCTTAATCGTAAGACATCGGGGTGACTCGTGTATCTTGAACGAGTTACAAATCTCGAGGAAAGATTTCAGATGTTGTCGTGCATCTTGATTCTTTGAGCCGCCAAATTGACCTATTGTGTTGATCATATTAAACATTCTGGTTTCAACTCAAAGTGGTCGGCTTCAATTTCGGGTGCGACAACTCCCGGGTTAAGTCCATCAAGATCTTCTTCAAGATAGTCTCGAATAGTTCTATTTCGTGCAAGAATCACTCCTCCTCCCGCTCGAACATCTTGATTCATATTGCCGTCTTGATTTGCCATTGCTTCTCTTATCCTTCGTCTAAGTCTTTGTAAGGTTCGTTCGATTTCTGGATCAAAGGGATATTTCGGTGAAGTCGGTCTCGCCTGGTCATATACCAATGCAAAACCAAAGTTTGTTAGCCCTTTGAATTTTAAACAAGAAAAATAAAAAGAAAGTGCAAGAAAGTAAAAACAAAGTCGCTATTGCCAATCCCGACAACGGCGCCAAAAAACTTGTTGCGCGTAATAAGTGCTACGCAAATGTGCAAGTATACACGCGCAAGTTATAGTATAAAAGATATCGTCTCCCACGAGGATTGGTGCCACTTCAAGAATCTAGTCTCTTGCATTGTAAAAGTAAAAACACAAGTACAGGATTATAGAAGTTTTAACTAATAACTAATCTAGAAAGCAATTAAGTAAATGAAAAGATGAATTCAATTGAGAGAGATAGGCTAGGTTATCGTGAGTTGAGGTGTGATAGCCGATTGGATTGTCTTGGTAAAAGAGTGCACGGCCAACTCAGTTGCCGTGGCAACTTGCACGACGGGGTTGCCGTAGCAACTAATTGATGGTTGCTTGGGCGACTAGTTGGGCAACTACTTGGGCGACTGGGCAGCAACTTCAAGGTTCGGCGGAGCGTTCTTCAATGGTTTCTTCTTATCCCTAAATCGAAACTCTAGCTATTTGTTCATGCCTTGATAATACATCCCTGCGTGAATCAAGGGTGAACAACAACCAATCTTGCGCTCCTCTTAGCCGTTGAAATCCTTAACTTATTCCTAAGTCGGATTAATCTTCACCATCATTGGATTGAGTAAAGATCATATTCATTCGTTTCTTGAATCTAACTCTCTCGATATTAGATAAATGGATGAAATCACGAGATCCTCTCCCAATTCACTTTAAAAACAATAATAAGAATCAAGAATGAATAAACCTTGAAATAGAAAAGTGCAAACTCTTATTACCTAAACAAAAACCAATAGTTTCTCACAACCACAAAACACAATAACCATAGCCAAGTAAATTTAGTTCATGGCTAGGTTCCAAAGAAACACAAGATAAACAATCCCTAGCATGAACCCAATCGAACAAGGAAGAAAAAATGAAGCTTGCCGAAAATTCCCCTTGCTTCCTCTCTTGGAGTTGTCGAAATTCCCTCTTGCTCTCTCCCTTGGAATTGTCGAAATCTCCTTGATATTTATAGGGCTAGGCCAAAGTCCTTCTTTGAGGAGGAGTTTGAGTTGGAATTAAATTATCTTTAAAGAATATAATTCTTTATTATAATTTTATTCCTATTAGAACTTTTCCTATCCTCTTGGAATTTAACTCTTCCTTAATCTCTGCATGGCAATCAAATTCCTTTGGGCTTGGGCCTTGCTCCATGTCATCTTGGGCTTGTAAAGTCATGAATTTCGACATCCATATTGCTTTTAGTCTTTGTCGACAAATGCCATGGCAACTGGCTCGGCGTCTCCTTCATGCACTGCCCTGGCAACTAGCTCGGCATTGCTTTGGCAAGTGATCCTGCACATACACACACAAAAAACACACCAAAGCAGCATCTATTTCCACAAAAATCACCAAGTTATGTAATCAAGCTCAACGATTGAAGGAAACATGGATTAATGCATGAATGGCTAACTATGCAACTAATATGAGCCTAAGTCTGACAATAATATGAGCAAAAAGGGTAAGAAAAATAGTACTTTTGAACACTTATCATTGAGCATCCCACGTATGTGGTGATTAAGCTTGAGGTGGGGCTAATCGCAAGGTTAGTCCCTCAACTTTTTACTTCTATACTTTTGCCCCCAAACTTTTAATTTTCCTAATTTAGTCACTAAGACAAGTTTTAAAGGTTTACGATAAGGTCCTTGATTAATAACAATACTTAATTAGGGTTCAATAATCTAATAAATGACCACTTGGTCAAAGGTCAATGTTATAGTTTGACTTTCTAATGTAAAACTCTCAGTTGCCATAATTAAATTCCAACTAGGCTCGATTTTAGGGTGTTACACAATATTTCCTTTTAGATGAGGGTCCAAGGATATATAAATGAAGCTATAAGTTCAACTGATGCTAGTTTTTGGAGAAGTGTAATTAATGATGAACTAGAATCAATTAAGTTTAATCACACATAGGAGTTGGTTGACTTGCCTAGAAGATCTAAACCTATCAGTAGTAAATAGGTCTTTAGAAAGAAACTAAGACCAGATGGGTCAATCCAGAAGTATAAGGCAAGAGCAGTAGTCAAAGGGTTCAGTAAGAAGTTTGGTATTGACTTCTTTGATATGTACTCTCATGTGACAAAAATCTCAACAATTCGTGCCTTGTTTGCGATCGCATCTATTCATAAGTTGCATGTATATCAAATGAATGTAAAGACTACATTTTTTAATGGATATCTAGATGAGGAGATCTATATGGAGCAACCACAGGGATTTGAGACACCTAGTATGGAAGGCAAAGTGTGTAGACTTAAAAAGTATCTCTATGGCCTTAAACAAGCTCCAAAACAATGGTACGAGAAATTTCATAAAACCATTTTGAGTTTTGGTTTTATTGTTAATAAAGTAGATACATGCGTGTATTTGAAAATATTTGAAACTGATTGTGTCATCATAAGCTTATATGTGGATGACATGTTGCTTTTCAGTACTAACATTGAATCCATTAATAAAACAAAAAATTTATTGTCTACTAAATTTGAGATGACTGGTTTGGAGATGTTGATGATCTTAGGAGTAAAAGTTACCAAAACTGAAAAGGGCTTTTCTTTAAATCAAACACACTATATTGAGAAGGTGTTAAAGAAATTTGACAGTTTTGATGTCATCCTTGTTCGAACTCCTTATGACTCTAGTATATATCCTTTTAAAAATAAAGGAAATAGTGTTTCCCAAGAACAGTATGCTAAAATTATTGGAAGCCTTATGTTCTGAATGAACTATACTCGGCCTGATATTGCCTATGCAGTGAGTATGTTAAACAGATAAACACATAATCCTAGTGGTGAGCACTGGATTGCACTCAGACGCTTACTTAAGTATCTTAAAGGTAATACTGATTGGAAACTCGATTTTGTTGGTTTTCCCTCAGTCTTAGAGGGATGTTGTGATGCCACTAGGTTACCGATAACGATGAAGTAAGTTTCGCGAGTTGGTATGTCTTTACCTTAGGTGGTGCAGCGATTTCATAAAAGTCTGCTAAGCAGACTTGTATCGCACGTTCTATCATAGAGTCAGAGTTTATTGCTCTTGACCTAGCTGGGCAAGAAGTTGAATGGCTTAGAAATTTGTTAACAGAAATTCCTTTGTGGGGAAATCGACTCCTTCGGTGTTCTTGTTGTGTGATTCACAAGAAGCAATATGTGTGGCTAAAAGCCAAGCATAGAATGGTAAGAAGAGACATATTCGCATAAGACATGAATCTGTGAGACACTTAATAAGGAACGGAGTACCCTCTTTATACTATGTGAAGTCAAAAAAGAGCCTAGTTGATCCGCTTACCAAAGGGTTAAGTCAGAAATTGGTTCTTGATTTGTCGAAGGGAGATGGGTCTAAAGCCCATTGGTTGAGGAATTCATGGTGGATACCCAACTTAGTTATCTAAGTTCAATGTGGTCAAACGAAACAATGAAGAGTACTCATAGTGTACATTAATAATACCTATCCCTATGACGAACAATGTACATGCCCAGGTTGAGCTTTATTGCTCTTAATAAATTCATAGACTAGGTTTTGGGTGGTCTTAGTGAGAAAGACTCAATGAATTTACCGACTGTGGTTGAATAACTACTCTTAATAAGTTTATAGCCAAGTGTTGAGTTGGTAGTCTTATCGATAATGACTGAATGAACTTGCCGCTAGAAAATACGAGTTTTTAACTCTTAATGAATTCAATCCCAAGAGTTTTGGTTGTTCTATAGAGAAGAACTTATTGAATTCACCGATTAAAGAGATTGAGTTTTTATTCTTAATGAATTCTTATCCCAAAGTTTGGGTGGTTCATTTTATAAATGAACTTGAAGAATTCATCTATTTATTTGAGAGGATGAGCTTGATGAAAAGGCTCTTAATTATTTCATAGCTCTTATTTGAGTGGTTTAAGTGGAGATAAACCTGATGAAATAACCTACATAAGTGAGAAGGATTAGCCACCTTCTATGAAAAAAGTTGGGCTATTTTTCTAATACACTTAAAGAATCCTGAGAAAAGATGGGCTACTTGTTTTTATATCTTATATTTTATACATTTGTATATTTTCTGACACGTTGAGGATTTCGGTGGATGAAGGGATTAGTTGTGTGTTATGAGCTCACCCCTATTTTAGAAAGTTCCAGATTCATTCACTTATCTAAGAGAAAAAATCACTCATATCATTATGTACTAGATCCAGATACGTTCACTAGTGCTTAAGCAACTAATCTCGCTATTGCTCTTCTCATGATTTTGAACTCAAAATTTTATCACTCTTTTTTAAAAAGATTCTTTCACATTAGTGAGAGAATGTTGGTAATGCTCAAGAGTACAAAAGCATACTAGTCCCTCACACGTACGCGCCACACACGTATATTAATTTTTCATTGTAAAAGTTAATACAAAAGAATTTTTATAGAAATTTTTTTGAACAGTTAAAAAGAATTTTGCTCTTCTGTAATTATAAGCGGTTCCGAATATTTTAGATAATTGTTTTAAAATTTAGATTGGTTTTAATTGTAAATACTACAATAAGCCATGTTAATTTGAGGAAGATTGGCAAATTAATTCAATTACCAGACGTTAAAACCACAACAACATTTATTTGGGAGATTGGCAAATTGGAATGAAAAACACGGTTTGCTTTTAGGCATGTTGGCAATTAATATAAATTAATTTGTTTGAGATAAAATTAGTCGTAACAGATTAATTTATTGGGCAATATTACATCAGTTTTTACCGATTGATTATATGATTTTAAGGCCTGGTTTATATCAATTATAAATTACTTTAATTATAACGAATGCAATAGACGTTTTTATCCTTTGAAGTTTTATTTAAAAACATTGTTTTTTGTTTTATCTCCGTTTATCATATATATAAAAAGAAGAAAAAACAACTTTGTTTGAAATCTTCCCGAAAATTCTCTATATTTTCTCTTGTTCGTTAGAAAATCATTCAAAGCTTTTTCTGAGTTCTTAGAGAAGAACAATACCACCGGTTTTCACTTTAAAATTTGAGTGTACAAGTTTTTAGAGAGTCCTTTCGGGGGACGATCCGCCTATAGCAACAACTACATCGGTTGGGGTGAATTTGTTTTTAAGGAAGTGATGTTTATCACGACACGGTTCATTTTCATCCATTTTTTATTTTATTTATTCCCAGTCGGTGCTAATGATTTGATTTTGCAGTATTATTACCAACGTCGGTTATTGTTTCAAAATCATACTCCATTCCACCATGCATCCAATTTTCTGTTTCCTTCAATTTTTCTTAACAAAACAAAGACAATTTTGTGTTTGACATTTGTTTAATCATATTTCTCTGGTTTATTAATAAAAATATTAAATTAGTTTTTCAAAGTAATTCGATATGCATTTTTGTTCTAAAAGATCTATATTTTAGAAGAAGCTTGTCTCCCCTGAAAATGTCTCAAGGAAGGTGATAAAGACGTTAATTGTTATTAGACTAAGAAATTTGAGAGCGTTTGAACTTTTCATTCTTTTGATTTCAGTTTGTTCTCTTATTTTATTTAATAAATCATTGTATCTTTTAATTTAAGCTTTGTTTTTGCTTTTGCCAAAATACTTTATTGAAACAAAATTTATCATGCTTGTTAAATTTTTTTTTGCTTGAATGAATTAGTTTCATCTTTGAACCCACCAAAGTAACCCATGAAGCAATTATAAAGACACCGTTTCAAATCATTTTATTTAGATGATAAGCTCATTAATAAAATATTAAAATATAAACATACAAATATTTTTTATAATCATCCATTAAACTATTAAAAAGAAAAAGCCCAAAAAACCGGCACCTAAATCTCTTTTTATTGCTTATTGAAATAATCTCAAATAAAAATGATTTAAGAAATTGAAAATTTGATTTGAAAAGGTCTAACAATCATATAAACATAGACTCCGATTATATCTAAAGTTTAATTGGACCGAACCCTTAAACAAGAACATAATTCTTTTCGTCAAGAACACTTATCTCCAAATTTTTTGTGATAAGATAAGATTCTTTAGGACAAAATATAATCAATAGTTTTTTTGCAAGTCAAAAATAAATTTTTATTTAAATGAAAAAAATAATCCTAAATTTTAAAAATAATTTGTCTAAAATAAGCATGATCCGTACAAACTCACCAATTTTTATACATTTACCTTTAGTTTATCTAATAAATTAAAAAAAATCTATAGAATAATTATAATTTATCCCTTAACTTTTAAAAATATATTTCATCCCCTGAAATTGACATTTTAGCTTTAAATTCACGGATTTTATACTTTATGTAAATTTAAATTTTAGAATTTTGCATAGTCTAAAATAGACATATTTGTTATATGATGTGATGTGAGATTATTGTGACCATCAAATATTCGGATAGGTGACAGAGTCATGATTATCATATAGTGGGGTTAGAGTAAATTTTAAGGTACAAAAATTTTTATACTATTATAATATAAATATTGTTGACTCTATATCCAAATAAAATAAGTAAAGTTAATTCTAATATTTTCATGAAATAATTATACATTAACTCCTTGAAAACTTCATTTAACTATTTAAAAATTATATACTAAAATAAATGAAGTGAGATCAATTGACCCCCTAAACTACATGTGCTCCGCCACTAAATGCCGTAATGCTCCATTCCATTTCTAGTAAAAATGGAAACCCTCCATTATATTCCATAATGGTCATGGAATAATCAAGTGAATGACGGAATCAAAATTAAAGATCGAAAACAAAACATAAATGTTAAAGAATGAGGGATATATCTATAATCAATTCAATATATATATAATTTAAAGCTAAGAAAATTTGCTGCGGGTGACCAATAAGTCTATTCCTGAACAAGGACCAAGATTTGTTTCATTCTAGGTGTACAACTGTTTATCAAATCGAAGCACTATAAGGATTAAATTATGTTAAAGTCAGTCCATTCATTTATCGTTTTGGAATTCTAAACTTAATTCGGTTGATATTTAAAATTTATCGGGTCTCAAAAAACATAATTTGTGACCCCTTCAATCTTTTCAAACTTCCACTTGAGAAACCAGAAGAAAACATCATAGTGCTAAACTTGTTAAAGTACAAAAAATCACTAACTTGTAATAAAGTCTTGTGTAATCATAGATCAGAAGACGAAAGAAAAGAAAGCTAACACGTGGTGATATTGTTGAGTTATCCTTGCTTTCGGGTGACCCCGGACCCCCCTCTCCTGGAAACAAGTAGGATTCCCAAATGGGTGAGGGGATAAACTTAATGTTAACTGAATATATAAGGATATTTATATATAGATATTGTTTAAAAAAACTTATGTTTTATAGGAAAATTCTATCATGCTCGACGAATACCGTTAAATACTATTAATGTTAAATATCGTTAAATACTATTAAATTAATTAATAAAAATTTTAAGGACTAAACATATAATTATAAATTATTTAAAATAAAATTTTAATTAAATTATTATATATATATAATTTTTTTAATAATTGGATCAAATATTAACCTTAGTCAATTTAAAATATAAAAAACTCTAAACTGTAAACTCTAAATAATTGTTGTAATAAAACAATTAGGGTTGTAAACTTATTTAAAACAACAATAACAACATGAGACAGTAACACCCAAAATGGTTATTTACATATACAATATATTAATTGTTGATTGACTTTAACAGAAACTCAGAGATTTTATAAACCCTAATCCATAAATCCTAAACCATAAACCCTAATCCATAAATCCTAAACCATAAACCCTAATCCATAAATCCTAAACCATAAACCCTAATCCATAAATCCTAAACCATAAACCCTAATCCATAAATCCTAAACCATAAACCCTAATCCATAAATCCTAAACCATAAACCCTAATCCATAAATCCTAAACCATAAACCCTAATCCATAAATCCTAAACCATAAACCCTAATCCATAAATCCTAAACCATAAACCCTAATCCATAAATCCTAAACCATAAACCCTAATCCATAAATCCTAAACCATAAACCCTAATCCATAAATCCTAAACCATAAACCCTAATCCATAAATCCTAAACCATAAACCCTAATCCATAAATCCTAAACCATAAACCCTAATCCATAAATCCTAAACCATAAACCCTAATCCATAAATCCTAAACCATAAACCCTAATCCATAAATCCTAAACCATAAACCCTAATCCATAAATCCTAAACCATAAACCCTAATCCATAAATCCTAAACCATAAACCCTAATCCATAAATCCTAAACCATAAACCCTAATCCATAAATCCTAAACCATAAACCCTAATCCATAAATCCTAAACCATAAACCCTAATCCATAAATCCTAAACCATAAACCCTAATCCATAAATCCTAAACCATAAACCCTAATCCATAAATCCTAAACCATAAACCCTAATCCATAAATCCTAAACCATAAACCCTAATCCATAAATCCTAAACCATAAACCCTAATCCATAAATCCTAAACCATAAACCCTAATCCATAAATCCTAAACCATAAACCCTAATCCATAAATCCTAAACCATAAACCCTAATCCATAAATCCTAAACCATAAACCCTAATCCATAAATCCTAAACCATAAACCCTAATCCATAAATCCTAAACCATAAACCCTAATCCATAAATCCTAAACCATAAACCCTAATCCATAAATCCTAAACCATAAACCCTAATCCATAAATCCTAAATGCTACCATAAATCCTAAACCTAAAACTATAAACCACTAACCCTAAACCCTAAACCTTAAAAACTAAACCTAAAACCTAAACCTAAACCATAAACCTTAAAGCCTAACCTAAACCATAAACCATAACCCCTAAATGATGCCCTAAAACTTAAACCATGAACCATAAACACTAATCTAAACCATAAAACCATAAAACTTAAACCCTAAATATTAAACCCTAAACACTAACAAAAATTTAAACCCTAAACCATAAACAGTAGCCCCTAAACCCTAAATTCTAACCCTAAACACTAAAAACTAAAAACTAACATAAACCCTAAATCCTAAACACTAAATACTAAACCCTAAATGTTAAATTGTAAACACTAACCCTAAATAATAAATCTTAAATGCTACCATAAATCCTAAACCCTAAACCCTAACTAGTAACATAAACCCTAAACACTAAATGCTACCATAAACCGTGAACCCTAAAACTAACCATAAACCCTAAATATTAAACCCTAAACATTAATCCTAACCTTAAAACCTAAACCCTAAATATTAAATCATAAACACTAACCCTAAATGCTAACCTAAACACTAAACCATAAACCTTAAATGCTACCCTAAATCCTAAACCCTAAACACTAACCTAAACCATGTTTTGGCTGGAACTTGTTTTTAGCATTATCAATGCTTGTTTGTGGTCTGTTCATGAAATTATCAAGAAACTCTACCAAATAGCAAAAAATGAATTACACAACATCATCCAAACACCAGAAAATACTTTATGTAGTTTGTTTTCTAGAAAATATAGTTTATTTTCCAGAATTCATTTTTCGGAAATAGATTTTAGTGAAACAAACGGACCCTTAGTAGATTCTGACAAAACAAGTTGATTGAATTTTAAGATTAAAATTGATTTAAGTTGGTTTAATTGAAAAACAAAAGCATAAATTTTCTTCATCCGACACCATTCCATTATCATCTCTATCCATAAATATACAAATGTACAAATGTGATTCTTTTTGATAATGTACAATAAATTTTTATTAAAAAATTATAGAAATATAAAAAATATAACAAATTCAGAAATGAGAATAATAGAGGCAAATCCACCAAAATCTCTTACAAACCAAAAAAAATGCAAAAAAAAAAATAAATACTTTTATAAAGAATAGCATACCATTAAAATAAGTTAGATGACTAATCTAATTTTTTATGATTTTGAAGTGTATTTATGTTATTATTGAATTTGGGGATGTGAAATTGAAGTTAGAATGTTAAACCGATGTTGAATACAGTTAGTGACCATTTTGACAAATTGTCAAAGCTAAGTGACCAATTCGGAAATGTGGTTTTAGAGAAGGACTAAATCTGATTTTAGATGAAATAATAGAAATCAAGTAGTAATGTTGATTTGAGGACTAATTTGCACAGTTAAGAAGCTTGAACCCTTATCTTTGCGTTTTAGTGACTATTTCAGAAAGAACAAAAAATTAGAGGGAATTATTTTTGAATAATTACTTGACGAAGAAAGTGATACATTAGTGGTTTGAATCAAGTAAGGGGACCAAATTGACAAATAGAAAAGTAAGGAGAAATTAGTATAAAGTTTGAAGTTTTTTATGGAAGTTGTGTAGGAAAACTGGATTTGGCAGTAAGTTTGAAAATTCACCATAAATTCTATAAAAATGTTTAGATGGTGAATTTTATATCGATGTAAAGATTTATTCGTCTAGTTTTGCTTAATACAAACGGTGATTGATTTTGTTTCATATATCAAAATATATGAATTTTTAAGTGATGAAAGGTGAGAAAACAGAATAGCAGTCTGTTCTGAAATTCAATACTGGAATTCTACTTTGAAAATTTCCCATAAACCGTACAAATTAAATCTGGGTTATTAGTTTATATGGTTGTAAAGCTTATCGAATATAGTTTCGTTTCCAACAAACAGAAACTGATTTCGAGTTTCGAGTTAAAGGATATTATTTTTAATCGAACGAAGGTAAGAAAAATTACATAACAGTTTCTGTGAGGACAGCTCTGTAAACGTGAGTTTGATGAATTTTCATAATTTTTGTAGACTTTATTAAATTATGTGGCTTATACTGTTAGAACCGTTATCGAATTTAGTTTCTACAGTATAAAGGATATTAAGATTCATTATGTATTCTGCCCTATAGAAGTAAATCTTTGATGGTAGTGCAAGTTGTCAGAAAATGGAAACTGAGACAATTTGTGTCTAATGTTGGTTAGCAAGCTTGGAGGAATTATTAGAAGATCAAAATGGTCATTATGGACCAAAAATGAGTATGTGAACAGTATAAGGAAGGAAAAAAATTATGGAAAATTTTTATGTTGAATGATTAAATAGCTTAATTGAAATATTGTTAGAAGTGAATCTAATAAGTGTTATTCACATTCATGTGATTAATAAAGTTTGAATCTGAATCAAAAGAAGGTTCGAGGCACTATGAAAGAAAGGATCGAATAGAGCTTAGTGAGGCAAACTAATAAATGGCCAAGGTCATTTTTAAATGTTTGCATTACATTGAAAATGGCATTGTATTTCTCTATAATACATGATATGATACATTGCTCGACATTGCAAGCTTGATAGAATACCAGGTACGAATTATTGTTTGCATAAATGATGATCTATGTTTACCATGAATATTTACGATGAAGCATGAAATATGAAATGTTTATATGTATGATTGATTATGATGTTAAGTTAATGATAAAAGAAATGCCCAAGTATTATGTATGAGAGCCCATGATATAGTTGGCATGCCATAGAGTCTTTAGCAGCTGCACCCTTATGTTCATGTTATCAAATAGATATTGTGACAAAATGATTGTGTCACATGCACCCTGGGGATCTACGCCCACTGTGCCCGAGTGCACTATCCAGGTGCTTCATGTTTATGGGGAGCAAAGAGCGTCCCCGAGTACATACTCATCTTTACGTTTACGTTAGACACTATGGTGTCATTTCAAGATAACTTATAATGTACTTTGGGCAATGATAAAAGAATCATGTCACGTAAATGAATCATGTCATGTAAACGAATCAAGTTACGTATATGAATCATGTCATGAATATGAGCCATGCCATGTATATAAAATATGTCATGTATATGAACCATGCCATGTATATGAATTTAACCACGTATATGAATCACGACATGTATATGAATTATGCCAAGTATATGAATTATGCCAAGTACATGAATTATGCCATGTATACGAAGGATGTCACATATTTATGAAATATGCTATGTATATGAATCATGACATGTATACAAATTATGTTACGTATATGAATTCTTCCATGCATATGAATTATGCCATGTACACGAATCATGTTATGTATAGGAATTAAGTCATGTATATGAATGATGTCACATATATGAATCATGCCATGTATATGAATTATGCCACGTGTATGGATTCTGCCATGTATTTAATTCATATATATATATATATGTATATGAACTATGCCATGTATATGAAGTATGTCATGTATATGAATTATGTCATATTTATATAAACCATGTCAAGCATGTGAATTATGCCATGTGTATGAAATATGCCATGTATGTGAAGTATGCCATGCATATGATTTACTTGGTAATAATGGAGTTTTGGAAACTAGAATAGTTAGAAAATTATGACTTGCACATGAATATTGACTGACTATGAAAACCTTGTTAGTACGATACTACCTTAGACAGAAACCATGCTAGGTTAATGTATAACATGTATTGCTTTATTTTACGTTTTGATAAATAAGATTATTGCCTCATTAAGTTCGTACTTAGCGTGTGTTTTATTTCACACGTAGGTTCTCCAAAAATAGACTAGCAAGGAGGAGCTGTTAATTGGAATGATCAAGGTACTATGTGTAAGTACAGTACGTACATCTTTAACGTAATTTGATAGACTAGTGGGCATGTAATAATTTAAGTGGGTAAACTATTTTGCAAGTTTAAGTTTATAATGTATTTATACATTGTTATGGAAGTATAGACTTAGAGAAATGATTTACTATTAATAACTACGAATTTTGATGTAGTTAAATGTTGTTTATCCCTGATCACATAAAAATTTGAAAAATCAAGAAAGGGTCTAGGCAGTGTACATAGTTTTCATCCTGATTTATATTTTTATTTCAACAACTCAATTATGAATTTTATAAATCAATTCAGGGGCAAAACTAGCTGCAATAGACTGACATAGTTTTTAATTCAAAACCGAGAAAAGGGTTAAACTGTAAGATGAATTTTGGTATAAATTTTTTTTACAAGTGATGATTTCTTTCAATGACTCTGTAAAATCTTTAATGTATATTCGACTTACAAGTATACATTAAGGTTGTTACATTTATTGGTATCAGAACTACAGGTTTAGCCGATTCTAGAGGTTAAACCGAGTTAAATATGATTTGATGTTAAGTACATGCCCCTAGGATGTCATGTTACTGATGTACTATCTGTGTAACTTGATTATGCTCCTCATTTACATGAATAAGTTTTAGTGGAAATAGATGATGTTAAGTACTGATGGACTGCGTTAAATGTTTAGTTATGAGGATCAAGAGAAGGATTAAAGTGGAAGTAAAGAGATATAGAATGTTCCACCTCTAGCTCCTACCCCAGCTGAGCCACCTACGCAGTAGGGAGCTCCAACATAAAAATATGAAACCTTAGCACGAGCCCTAAAAAGCTATGGTTAAAAAAAATTCAAACCCTAACGCCTGTATCAATCTGGCACCTACACCAGTAAAGGCATCGACTGTTAAGGAGCTTAAGAAGTTGAGAGCACCTAAATTTCGTGGAGAGGGTGGTCCGACGGCTGCCAATTTATGGCTCCACAATGTTAAAGTCATGTTAGAGGAATTAAATTGTACAGATGCTGAAAATTTAGAAAAGTTTATTCCTTATTAAGGGAACATGCTTGTAATTGATGGTCTGAAGCCACATAATTATACTTGTTGAGAAAGTGACTTGGACATTCTAAAAAAGTGTTTAGAGTTAATTATGTTGGTGAACAGTTTAAGAAAGAGATGATACAGTAGTTTCAAAGTTTGAAACAAAGTACTCGTACTATCTACGAGTATATGTTGGATTTTAATGGATTAAGACGGTATATAGCTGATTTGATACCAACTGAGAAGTCCCTATGAGAATGGTTTATTGAGGGGCTTAGCCTGAGGTCTAAAGAGTAATTCTCAGGTATGAGTTTGTCGATTTACTAGGATGCTATAATGAGAGCAAAGGCTATGGAGAAAGCCTGTAATTACTTTAATTGATCTAGGTTCGACTCACTCGTACATTGGTACTAAGATAGTAGTACAAAGAAAGATTCTTAAGGAAAACTATTTTTAGTAATGTGATTCCTAATAACCCACTTGGACATAGTGCATGGGTGATTAGAATATGTAAGAAATGTTTGTTGGTGATTTAAGGAATTGAGTTCCTGGCAAGCTTATTGGAGCTTTTATTTCGCAAACTTGAGATTATTTTTGGAATGAACTGGTTGTATGCATATGATGCAGAGGTGAAATGTAAAAAGAAAAGGTTGGTACTTCAAGGACCCGATGGTTTTGAAGTACTCATTAGGGAAGAAAGAACTGACTGTTTAGAGTCAGTGATTTCTTTAGTAACAGATTAAAGATTGTAATGCAATGGATGTGAGGTATGTTTAATTTATATAGTGGGTATACAAATATCACCCAAGAAAATTGAAGGCATCCCAACTATAAAGGTAAATTGTACAAGAAAGATTATTTATTTAAGGAGACATCAGTGTTACTAGATATCAACTATAAGGTTTAAAATATCAGGAAGACAAGAAATATGGAATAAAAGTATGATGAAAGTGATATTTGAGTACATACTGAACAAGATTGGAAGTCTAATACCGATAAAGAGTATTGAACTCTTAACCAAAGAATATTCAAAGAAGTCAACTAAGAGGTTAATTCTACCTGAATAGTTGACAACAGAGCCTTATAAAGATAGGGCTGAAGTGTAATGGATAAGCTAACATATTTTTTCAGAAAGGTTTTGATAAAGACAATTGGTAATAACATAAAATGATGAGTATGACAAGCATTAAAATGATGTGAATTGATAGAAAAAGGTTTTCTAATGGTCTAAGAGATCAAGTATTAGAAGATATTATGAAGATTCTATTCCAAGAATCTGAAGTGTAATTGAGATAAGTTGGTTATCTGTGCACCAGGTAGAAGTGATTATAAGAAGAAACGTTTAAATTTTTAAAAGGAATTAGTTCCTTAATGAAGTCAAAAGATGAGTGTTTAGTTGAGGATTGTTCTGGCTAATTGAAATTTCCATAGAAATGTTTCTAGACAAGAACAAGAATCTCGGATCACAAGAGTTATAAAGATACCCGTAGCAATAAAAAATGAAATCAAGTATGAACTCTTTTTTCAGATTTTTACCAAGATTAAGCTATTGGTACAGTAGGGGGCTCAAGTACAACAACAAGAAGTACCTAAGAGATTGTAACTTTCGGTAAATGTATATAATAAAGTATTGGTTGTTTAAATGTTTAAGCTGTTGAGAGCTTTAAAAGTTAGAGCAAAGGATCAGTTATGATTGTTTATTTGAAAATGAAGGATGATTTATATAGGTCAAAAAGGGAAAAAATAGTTTTAGAACTGTTATACTTCAAGGAATCGTGAAAGAGTTGGACCAAGAGTATATTAATTGGTTTTATCTCCAGAAGTAAGCAAAAGTCTATAGTATATGTACTTATATTTTAGGGGCATTGATTGAATTATTTACATGTCAACACTCCTGAATAAATTGAGATGCAATTAGATTTGATACATGAAGATGAGTTAGTAGAAATATTAGTTTATGGAATTAAAGAATTAAGGAATAAGAAATTTCATTGACTGAAGTTTTGAGGAAAAATCACAAGGTCGAAGAAGCCACTTGGGAGGCTGAGAAGAAAATAAGAAAGTAATATCCGTAAATGTTTGGAACAGGTACGCACTGAAAATTTGAGGATGAATTTTCTTAAGGGGAGAAATTGTAATATCCCAAATTTTGGCTAGTGACTAAAATGTAAATTTTGAAAGTTTAGGGGGTCAAAGTATAAACTTTGGAAAAGTTTGGGGACTAAAGTGTAAATTTCCCCAAAAAGTAATTTTATTTAGTACAAGAGTGAATCGGATTGAAATGGGTACCTTGATATTGATATTAAGAATTAAGATGCAGAGAAAGGTACCGAATTTGGATCAAATGAAATTGTTAAGCGTGCTCAGGCCAGAGAAATACAAGGATGGGTGACCTTAGGGAATGTCCCATAACAGTGTTTCTAATTGATATTTTGGACTCAGTAAAGGTAAATAATATACGAATAGATTATCGATAAAGGATTTCTAAGAGAAATTTTATTCTATGGAGATTTTCGATAATTATGGGAATAGTAGACTGAGTTAGAAAAAATTTAGTCTAATACTTTAGGAAAGGAAATTTTTATAAGATGATAGTGTTCATTTTCCGAATATGGAAATATGGAATTTTTGGAATAAATCCAATAGCTCGATAAAGGTGAAATTGTAGTAAAAGTATTTTATGAATATCGGGAGATCGGATCGAATCAAAATTTCAGAGTCTAATCCAAAAGCCATGGAAAAGTCATAAAATACTATTTTATGAATATTTTATTATATTTGGTTGGATTTCAACTAGACTTAGTTAAATTTTTACAAGAATGGCAAACTAGTAAATAATGACTAATTGAAGGGCAAATTTGTCATTTGACAAGGATGGCAATTTTAAAATATTAATGGCAATTTTGGAAGGTGAATTACATTTGGATCAAATCATGGCCATTGATTTTTGATAAGATTAAGTCTTGGCCATTGGATTAAAAGGGCAAATTAGTAATTTCACTAATTAAATGAATTTTAAATTCATTTAATTTTACCATGTGGATTTAACTAAGTAAAAGATGAACCAAATTGTTCATCCTTCTTGAAATATTTCGAACTAAGGGGAGAAAAAAGGGAGAAAATTTTTCAAGCTCGATTCAAGCCCCGAAACTCGATTTTTAGGTAATATTTTCAACTGCAAAGTTGTTATACTCTTTAAGCTCTATCTTTTGATGTCAATAATTCATGAAATACATGACTGATTGCTGGTAAATTTGATGAGAAAGAAATTAGGGTTTATGGACTCAATTGGGGTTTTTGAGACTTTATGATTCCATGTTGAAATTTAAGTTGAAATCAAGCTTTTGTGGTGTTAAAATCATGTTATTGAGTTGGGATTTAAACTCTACATGTTTTGATTATTATGAAGATGATTAGGGTTTATGGATTCAAGTTTGGTTTAGGGTTTGTTATGTTGGACAAATGATCTAGTAAGCTTGAATTTGTTATTTAGAAGCAAAACCCTAAATTAAAAGTATACAGACCATTTCGGCAATTCTGAAAGTTAGAGTACTAATTTGAATTTTTATGATTTTGAAGTGTATTTATGTTATTATTGAAGTTGGAGATGTGAAATTGAAGTTAGAATGTTAAACCGATGTTAAATCAAGTTAGTGACCATTTTGACAAATTGTCAAAGCTAAGTGACCAATTCGGAAATGAGGTTTTAGAGAAGGACTAAATCTGATTTTAGTTGGAATAATATAAATCAAGTAGTAATTTTGATTTGAGGACTAATTTGCAAAGTTAAGAGCTTGAACCCTTATCTTTGCGTTTTAGTGACTATTTCGGAAAAAAATGAAAAATTAGAGGGAATTATTTTTGAACAATTATTTTATGAAGAAAGAGATACATTAGTGGTTTGAATCAAGTAAGGGAACCAAATTGACAAATAGAAAAGTAAGGAGAAATTAGTATAAAGTTTAAAGTAATTTGTGGAAGTTGTATAGGAAAACTGGATTTGGCAGTAAGTTTTAAAATTCACCATAAATTCTATAAAAAATGTTTAGATGGTGAATTTTATATCAATGTATAGATTTATTCGTATAGTTTCCCTTAAAACAAACGGTGATTGATTTTTATTAATATATCAAAATATATGAATTTTTAAGTGATCAAAGGTGAGAAAACAGAATAGTAGTCTGTTCCGAAATTCAATACTGGAATTTGACTTTGAAATTTGCCATAAATCATACAAATTGAATCTAGGTTATTAGTTTATAAGGTTGAAAAGCTTATCGAATCTAGTTTCATTTCCAACAAACGGAAATTGATTTCCAGTTTCGAGTTAAAAAGATATGAATTTTTAATCGAATGAAGGTCAGAAAAATTACATAATAGTTTCTGTCAGGATAGCTCTGTAAACGTGAGTTTGATGAATTTTCATAATCTTTGTAGATTTTGTTAAATATTTGGCTTATACCGTTATAACCGTTATCAAATCTAGTTTCTACGGTATAAAGGAGATTAAGATCCAGTATGTATTCTACCCTGTAGAAGTAAAACTTTGATGGTAGTGCAAGTTGACAGAAAATGGAAATTGAGACAATTTGTGTCTAATGTTGGTTAGCAAGCTTGGAGGAATTATTAGAAGATCAAAATGGTCATTAGGGACCAAAAATGAGTATGTGAACAGTATAAGGAAGGAAATAAATTTATGGAAAAATTTTATGTTGAATGATTAAATAGCTTAATTGAAATATTGTTAGAAGTGAATCTAACAAATGTTATTCACATTTGTGTGATTAGTGAAGTTTGGATCTGAATCAAAAGAAGGTTTGAGGCACTATGAAAGAAAGGATCGAATAGAGTTTAGTGAGGCAAAATAATAAATGGCCAAGGTGAGTGCATTTTCAAATGTTTGCATTACATTGAAAATGGCATTACATTTCTCTATAATACATGATATGATTCATTGCTCGACATGGCAAGCTTGATGGAATACCAGGTACGAATTATTGTTTGCATAAATGATGACCTATGTTTACCATGAATATTTATGATGAAGCATGAAATTTGAAATGTTTATATGTATGATTGATTATGATGTTAAGTTAATGATGAAAGAAATGCCCAAGTATTGTGTATGAGATTCCATGGTATAGTTGGCATGCCATAGAGTCTTTAGCAGCTGCACCCTTATGTTCATGTTATCAAATAGATATTGTGAAAAAATGATTGTGTCACATGCACCCTGGGGATCTATGCCTACTGTGCCTGAGTTTATTGTCGAGGTGCTTCATGTTTATGGGGAGCAAAAAGCGTCCCCGAGTACGTACTCATCTTTACATTTACGTTAGATACTACAGTGTCATTTCAAGATGACTCGTATACCTCGATCTCATATAGTGTACTTTGGGTAATGATAAAAGAATCATGTCACGTAAATGAATCATGTCATGTAAACGAATCAAGTTATGTATATGAATCATGTCATGAATATGAGCCATGCCATGTATATGAAATATGTCATGTATATGAACCATGCCATGAATACGGAACATGCCATGTATATGAATTTAACCACGTATATGAATCATGACATGTATATGAATTATGCCAAGTATATGAATTATGCTAAGTACATGAATTATGTCATGTATACAAAGAATGGCACATATTTATGAAATATGCTATGTCTATGAATCATGACATGTATACAAATTATGTTACATATATGAATTATGCCATGCATATGAATTATTCCATGTACACGTATCATGTTATGTATATGAATTAAGTCATGTATATGAATGATGCCGCGTATATGAATCATGCCACGTATATGAATTATGACACGTATATGGATTCTACCGTGTATATAATTCATGTCATATATAAATATATATATGAATTATGCCATGTATATGAATTATGTCATATTTATATAAACCATGTCAAGCATGTGAATTATGCCATGTGTATGATATATGTCATGTATGTGAACTATGCCATGCATATGATTTACTTGGTAATAATGGAGTATTGGAAACTAGACTAGTTAGAAAATTATGACTTGCACATGAATATTGACTGACTATGAAAACCTTGTTAGTAGGATACTACCTTAGATAGAAACCATTCTAGGTTAATGTATAACATGTATTGCTTTATTTTACGTTTTGATAAATAAGATTATTGCCTCACTAAGTTCGTACTTAGCGTGTGTTTTATTTCACACGTAGGTTCTCCAAAAATAGACTAGCAAGGAGGAGCTGTTAATTGGAAAGATCAAGTTACTATCTGTAAGTACAGTACGTACATTTTTAACGTAATTTGATAGACTAGTGGGCATTTAATAATTTAAGTGGGTAATGTAACACCCATAACGTATACTCGTGAGCCGAATATACATTAAAGATGTTACGGAGTCGTTGAAAGAAATATTGACTTGTAAATTTTTTTATATACTGAAATTCATCTTCCAGTTTAACCTTTTCTCGATTTTAAATTAAAACTATTCAGTCTATTGCAGCCAGTTTTGTCCCTAAATTGATTTATAAAATTCATAATTGAGTTGTTGAACTAAAAATATAATTTAGGGTGAAAACTATGTACACTGTCTAGACCCTTTCTTGATTTTCAAACTTTTATGCGACCAGGGTTAAACTATACTTAACTATGACGTAAATCATAATCACTTGTGTAGTAAACCATATTCTAAGTTCATACATTTGTAATAGTATGTAAACACATTATAACTTAAGTTTACAAAACAATTTGTCTCTTTATAACTCACATACATACATGTACATGCCCACTAGACATCAACCATAATTTAAGATGTACATACTGTCATTACTAAGGTAACTTGATATTCCAATTTAATAGCTCCTTCTTGCCAATCTATGAGGGAGAACCTACGTTTGAAATAGCACACGCTAAGTACGAACTTAGTGAGGCAATAATCTCATTTAATAAACATAGAGTAAAGTAATATTTATCATATGATATCATATCAAGTTCTCTACGTAAGATAGAATAGTACTATCAAGGTTTCCATAGTCACTAGATGTTAATTTGCATAATATAAGTTCCTAACTTGCAAATGGTTCTAATGCTCTATCATCATAAAATAAGTCATATACATGGTGTGTTTCATATACATAACATAATTCACATACATGGTATAATTCTCATATGTAACAAGATACACATATATGATATAATTTACATATATAACATGATTTATATACATGACATAGTTCATATAAGTAACATAATTCATATTCATAGTATGATCCATTTATGTAACATGGTTTTCATACGTGGTACGATTCATATACGTGTTTTCATTCATATACATGACTTAATTCATATACATAACATGATATGTGTACATAGCATAATTCATATGCATGACATAATTCATATACCTAACTTAATTTGTGTACATGGCATGATTCATATGCATAGCATATTTCATATGTATATATGCCATATTTCGCATACATGGCATAGTTCATATGCTTAACATGATTCATATACTTGGCATAATTCATATACATGTCATGATTCATATACGTGGCATAATTCATATACTTGACATATTCCATATACATGGCTTAGTTCTTATTCATGACATGTTTCATATACGTAGCATTATTCGTTTACATGACATGATTCATTTATGTGATATGATTCTTTTATCATTGCCCAAAGTACGCTATATGAGATCGAGGTTATCGAGTCATCTTGAAATAACACCGTAGTGTCAAACATAAATGTAAAGATGAGTACGTACTCAGGGACGCTCTTTGCTCCCCATAAACATAAAGCACCTCGACAGTGCACTCGGGCACAGTGGGCGTAGATCCCCAGGGTGCGGCACCTCGGCAGTGCACTTGGGCACAGTGGACGTAGATCCCCAGGGTGCGTGTGACACAATCATTTTGTCACAATTTATGTTTATTAACATGAACATAAGGGTGCATCTGCTAAGGACTCTATGACATGCCAACTATACCATGGACTCTCATACTCAATACTTGGGCATTTCTTTCATTACTAATCAATTACTATCAATCATATAGATAGGAATTTCATACTCATATTTCATCATAATTGTTCATGGTAATCAATAACCATCATAACTAATCATATAAATAGACATTTTATGTTTCATGCTTCATCATAAATAGACAGGGCAAACATAGATCATCATATAAATAAACAATTCATATCTCATACTTCAACATATTTGATCATGGCAAACATAAATTAATATGTATATATATAAATAATGCAATATCATTTTAGATTTTAGGTCGACTATTCACAAGTCTTCCTAATTGCATTTTGAAACATATAAATGCACTCACCTAAGCTTACTCGAGATTCTTATCTTTCTTTTTATCCTTGGTTCTCTTTTGATCTCTTTTCGAACTGTATAGACCAATCGAATATATATACATCATTTCTCTTGCGTTAAACTTAAATATAACATTGCTAGCTTGATTCTTAAACATAACTATTCGAATATAAAATTTTCTAAAAATTTCCCCAATATTTTTCATTATTGCCGAAATGATCCCTAGGTCCTTAGTGACCATTTTGAACATTAAATAATTGTTCAAACCCATTTTTGAACAATTTTTATAATTGATTACTTATTTTGGACTACTGCCTTTTTAGTCCTTAAACTTTATAAAAATGACATTTTAGTCACTACTTTACTTTTGTACATAAATTCATGTACAATTAAACCATTTATTTATTTCTAACACCCTTAGAGATTTTCCTTCAACTTGGTCATTCACTAAATCCTTTATTTTTGAAAAGGTCCTTAAAATTTTCTTTTCTTGTCATATCAGTCCCTTAACTTTCATAACATGCTTGAATCTTCAATTCTATCACTTTTCCATAAATTCAAGACCAATCCCAAATTTTTCCTAAATTGCCGAATTGGTCCTTGAATTTCCAAAAAAATTATTTTGGTCCCTAATCACAAATTCAAGCCATTTTAATCATAATTCATGAATTCTAAGGCTAAAATAAAATTTTAATAATTTCCCCTAATTTCTTAATCTTTTCGAAATGGTCCCTAATTTACAACTTGGGGAAATTATTCAACATATCATCAAATTAGGTCTCATAACATCATAATTCAATCAAATCCATCCTTAATTTAACTTCCTAACCAAAACCCCCAAATTTTAGGGTAAGGGTTTATAATCTCAAACATGGAATTAATCTAAATTCAACTTGATTCCATGTTTTAAATCATCAATTTAAGTAACTACAAGTCTAATTCCATCATAAACTTCAATTTCCATAATCAATCTTCATCCATAATATAATTCATACTTAACTTTTATCATGCAATATTACTATCAAAATGAAGAGAATCAAGTATAGAACTATTTATCTAAATTAATTTGGCTTGAAACTTGTCTTGATTCTTCAATTTGGAGCTTGAAAATTGAAAACACTTTTCCCTTTTTCTTTCTATGGATTCGAACAGCCTCTTGGCTGATGAAGATGATGCTTTTTTCATCTTTTAGTCTATTTAATCCACTTGTAAAGTTAAATGATTTTTAAATTCATTTAACTAGTGAATTTATTAATTTGCCCTTTTATTATAATGGCCAAGATTCAATCTCATCAAAATCAATGGCCATGATTTAATCCATGTGGAAATCTTCTTCCAAAATTGCCCTCAAAGTTTCAAAATATTTCAAAAATGTCATCCATGGCAAATGTCCAATTTCCCCTCCAACTAGACTTTATTTACTTACATGACTTAAAATTGCCATTCCATAAAAATTGAACCAAATTGGTTCCATTATAACCATCCTCCTTCACAAAATATCATAAATTGTAATTTATGATATTTACACGATCTAATTATTCGAATTTCACTCAATACGATTTCCAAATTTTCTTTCTTTGAGCTTTATAACCACTCCATCATATTCTTACTAAATCTAGTTAGAATCCTGTCAACATTAATAAAATATCCATAAAATAATATTTTATGAATTTTCCATAGACCTTGGAGCTGTCTTTAAAATTTCGATTCGATACGATATACCGAGAATTACCGAGAATTTTTATCGGATACATCTCCTCTTAGAAATCTTATCTTAACAATCCATTACGAATACTATTAACTCAAACTGAATCCCTTTTATTAGTCAAAATATTGGATATGAGACCTTCCCATTAGGTCACCCATCCTTGGGCTACTCTGGCCTGAGCATACTTAACAAATTTATTCGATCTAAATTCGAATAATATAAGCCTCGTATGAAAAATCCGGTAACGTAAAAATACCTCTCTTGGGGTGAACTATTCATTTACGGGGTTAAATTACATAACTTTTGGAAATTACACTTTGGTCCCTGAGCAAAAATTACATTGTTATGGAAGTATGGACTTAGAGAAATGATTTTAAAGGCATATTATAGGTAAACTGTTTTGTAAGTTTAATTTTATAACGTATCTATACATTGTTATGGAAGTATGGACTTAGAGAAATGATTTACTATTAATAACTATGAATTTTGACGCAGTTAAATGTTTTTTAAACCTGATCGCGTAAAAAATTGAAAATCAAGAAAGGGTCTAGGTAGTGTACATAGTTTTCATCCTGAATTATATTTTTATTTCAACAACTCAACTATGAATTTTATAAATCAATTCAGGGTCAAAACTAGCTGCAATAGACTGACATAGTTTTTAATTCAAAACTGAGAAATGGTTAAACTGCAAGATGAATTTTGGTATAAAAAAATTTACAGGTCAAGATTTCTTTCAATGACTCTGTAACATCTTTAATGTATATTCGACTTACAAGTATACGTTAAGGTTGTTACAGTTTTAAAGGGATAAAAATATGGGAAAATATCCTAAAATCATTATTTAATATGTAGATGATTTTGGTAAAATCAATTTTGGAAATTGCAATTTCAAAATTTTACATTTTGGCTAGTGACCAAAATGTAAAGAATGAAAAACTATTTTTAGTGATTGTTTTGTAAAAGGGTCAAAACTTAGAATTTTTAAGGATCTATTTGGACAAAGTCTAATATCAAACTTTTATCCTTAATTAGCTATTTTAAAAAGGTTTTAAAGGGAATAAATAGGCTTGGAGAATTAATTTTATAAATAATTTATGAAAACAAACTTTACGTAACTAACTTTTCTCTAAAAGATTTTCTCTCAAATTCTCTCCACCCAAACCCTCTTTTCTTCTTCAAAATCCTCAGGAAACTTCTTGATTTCTTCAATTTTTTGATTTCAAATTAGTTTCCTAATATTTCCTATCAAATCCTTGTTGTTTTATTCTAGTTTTCTCATGTAAATCCATCCAATTAAGGGGGAAAGTCAGCATTAAAGGTGAGCTTCATTCTTCTCCTCTAATGAATGGTTCTTTACTAAAATTTCCAAGTTATTGATTATTTTATAAATGTTTTCTGATGAGTTTTAATGATTTAATTATGGAAAATTAGTAAAATCAAGGTTTAATAGATGAGATTGATTGATTTTCGTATTGGATTTATTTTGCTATGTTCTTGATTAGATTAGAACATGATTTTGATGTTTTATAATGTTAATAAGTTGATTTTAACATTGGTATCTCAAAACTAGATGAATCTCTAATTTTCTAGGTTGTTAGTTATAAGTTTTTTAGGAGTTGTGGATGTTTAATGAATGCTGGAGGTATACGGATGATGTAAATGTGTTTTTGGAAGTTAATTGATGATAATTGTTTGACTAAACCATTAGGTTTTGGCTGGGTTAAGTTTGGAAGGTGTTTAATGTTGTTTTCGGTTGCTGTAGAGGGAAATTAGTTAGAATTTGATGAGGATTTGTGTGAATTGATATTGCTATGCTTTGAATGCATTTTGATGCATTGAATCCTTTGTTTTTGTGTGCTTAAAGTAGAGGAGGTTGATTTTCAAGCTTGAGGTGAGGTTTCGGAAACCTTGGAGGCTTGGATCCGCATCGGCGATCAAAGTTTTACGTAGTCGGTGAGTGAGAACGTTGTTTACAGCTTTTCAAAGGTTTGGAAGTTGTGTTTGGGAGTTTATACTAAGCTTGAAATGCTGGTCTAAGCTCATAAGTAAGTAAAGGATGATTTCTCCCTCGTTCATGGTTTGGCAATTAGCTTTGATGCACTTATTTTGATGATTTGATTTCTCACTATTATATGCATGATTTGAGCATGGTTTAATGCTAAAAAATGGTTATATAATGATGATGATGCATTTGGAAGTAATTCATGTTTTTGAATGTTGTGTTTGAGAGTTTAGACTAAGCTTGAAATACTGGTCTAAGCTTAGAAGTAAGTAAAATATGATTTCTCCATCGTTCTCGGTTTGGCAATTTGTTTTGATGCACTTGTTTTGATAATTTGATTTCTCACTGTTAAATTCATGATTTGAGCATGGTTTAATGTTGGAAAATGGTTATATAATGATGATGATGCATTTGGAAGTAATGTATGTTTTTTATAATATTTTTGAGCATTGGTTAATGCATGGTTGAATACATTGGATAAATGGTTTAGATTGATGCATATGAAAATAGTGAGTTAATGTTATGAAATGAATTATATTGGCAAGTGATTTGGTTTAAAATTGTTATCGGATATAGATGGCCAGCCATAGGATTGATAGTGCACTATAAAAAGTCGCCTTGGATGTTGAGGGGTTTATGTGTACCAAAAGCTCCATCCAAGTACCCTAACGGTTGAGGGTTATTCAGTACCGAAAACTCCCCTTAGTAGATTATATATCTACCCAGTGAGTGGTTTTGAGGGGTTTATGTGTATCAAAAACTCCACCACGGGTACCACAACGGTGAAGGGGTTTATGGTACCAAAAACTCTCATTGGTGGGCTTTGGATGATTCCTATTGAGACTGTATGAAGTGTTGAGAGAACACTTGTTGAATATGTGTATCTGATGTAATATTTTGTAAGTGGAACTTGGTTGATGATCACTTGTAAGCCAATATAATTGATGATGTATCATGTGAAGATTTATGTTGTATGATGTTGTTTTATACATGTTTTACTCTTTAAGCCTTGCATGGGAAAACTTAAATTGAGTGTAGCAAATGAGATTTTGCTATTAATCCATGATACATGTTGCATATGGTTTAATATGCATGTTTTGGAAATGTTAAGTGCATGGTTTTTAAAGGCAAGATGACATTGTTGATGTTTTGAAAGATGATTTAAAAGTGGTTTTCAAAGTGGATTTTTAAATGGTTTTAAATGCATTGATTGCGTTGGTTTTAGAGCACTCGTCCCTAAGCCTAGTGTGCTTACGCTCTCTTTTTTCCATCAATGCAAAGAATTAAAGGTTGGGAGGCAGCGAGAAAGCAAGGAGGAATCCAAGGACTTGATCTTTGAAAGTATGATTTTGATTTAGACTCGTAGTATTAAAGGCAATGTGGTCAATTATCATTTGGGAAGATTGCTTTGTTAAGCTCCTTGTTTGTGCAAGTTTTAAATGTTGATTTGGACTTGACTAAGGCTTAATATGCTTGTGAATGGTTTAGAACTATGTTTTGAATGTTGAGTAGGAAGCATGCCTATAGATGTTGTGGATATTTGAATTATGCTTGTTTTATTTGCTTTAAATGCTTGAATGATTGTGTTAAGTATGCCTTTGATGACCTATGATGTTTAAGTAAGGTTTGGTAGTGTTTTAAATGAGCCAAAGTGTCATATGTTGGATCTAGAGGTCATTACAAGCCTTCGCGTACCGGTACGGGTCCCTTGGTTTTTGTATGTGGGGTTTAGGAAGGCTCAGAACATAAAAAATTTACAGAAGGTACCAGTACACCTAGCCACCTTATCGGTACGCCTAAAAGAAAATATACACTAGTTTTGGTACACGGGCTCCTGTAATGGTACGCTCTTTAGCTATTGAATCTGGTTTTTGAAAATAATCCTTAATGGATCAGTACGGGGTGAAACCGTATCAGTACAAGTTTGCTCAACCCACCGTATCGATATGGGGTTCTCAATATCAGTACGCAGAGCCATTATGTTAGTTGAACAGTATTGATATGGTTATGTTCATATAGGTACGCTGTGTATTTCTTTAGGTTTCTATATGCTTAAGTTTGAAATTGTGCATTTTAGTCCCTGAATGTTATGTATGCAATTATATGAGTTTGAATGATTTTTTTAAGCTAGAACTTGAATTTGATTAATGAAGGATTGGTAACTTGGAATTCAACGAAGTCCTTGTAGTTTGTAAAAAAATATGTTTTGATCCCCAAAGTGCTTGTTTGAGCAATTAAACCCTGTTTTGAAATCTAATCACAATGTTAACAGATCCACTTATACATGTTCATCTTAGGATCTAATCGACGCATTTAGACAAGATAAAAAGGAAAAAAGGACCTGATTTAGGTTATTAGTTTGGGTTTGCTTTGACAAACCTGATGTAACCTTTTTAGCTCAGTTTTGGCTAGACCAAGTTAAGAGGGTGACATTTATTGGTATCAGAGCCATGTTCATGAAAAATTAGGATGTTGCTGATGATTGTTCATTGTTGTTTGTTATGCACGGTGATTGTTTATTCGTATGGTGATTGAAATATGCTTTGTCGGGGTATTTTTGGGGACACATTGCCTTATTACTATATTTATAAATGATTTTGGTTTGAAATGGAAGTCTTGGATCCTTGCTTGAATTTGGCCTTATTGTTTTTGTTTTGGTGTAATTATCATGCCTTCGATACATTTTTACATGATGCCATCGAAGAGTGAATTAAAATCGAGCACGAGTGCTGCTGTCGGAGGGCAGGGAGTTGAGGGTGAGATTGTGCATCCTGAGGGGTTGTTACCTCTTTCGCCTAATCCTCCTAAGGGAGTAGAGCAAGTACCACATGTACCACATGATCCAGTGTACGATGATATGATGCCTTTGGTACAGGAAATGACTAATGTGTTTCAAGCTGTGATGGCTGGAGTTCATGTACCTGCACCGACACTGGCTATCGCTACTAATATAGGGTTCCCGTTAGAGCGTTTGCATAGTCTAAGAAGAGTTTAGTTTAGAAGGTTGGCACCCGAGGCATTCGAGGAGCAGTTTGCCAATATGGATCAAATTTTAGATCAGATGGGGTGCAATGATGTCTGTAAGCTAGAATGCGCAGTGTCTCTGTTGCAGGGTGATGCATATAGTTGGTGGACTACCGTGATCACGGGCATAGAACCTGGCGATGTGACATGGGATATCGTTTAAGCTACCTTTAGAAGGAAGTATCTGAAGTTAGATACGTGGATGAAAAGAAACGTGAGTTCAAGGCCTTGGTTCAGTGCAGTATGTCAGTATCTGAGTATGAGGTATAGTTTGTGAGGCTGAGTCAGTATGAGCCTGAGTTGGTGCTGGATGAGAGACATCGCTGTGATCGATTACGTTACGGATTGGTACAAGATGTTAAGACATATATGTTGACCACTAACTATACAGATTTTGATGTGTTGGTTACACGAGCGAAGGACATCAAGCTAAGTTTGGGTTTATCTTTTCGATCGGGGGATTCGACTCTAGAAAGTGAGCTGCAGATTTTGGTTCCAGTGGTGGTCAGTCTAAGAGACAGCATGATAGGAGGTATCACCTTGAGCAGAGACAGGGTGAAAGTAATACCGGGCAAGGGCCGCAGGGCTAGAGTACCTAGGTTAGAGCATTACATAATACCTATTGTGTGTGTGGATCGCGAGATCATATGAGACGAGACTATCCGCATTTGGCCAGGAAGGGACATGCTCCTTTGCCTGTTGTTTTTAATTCTTGCTAGAGTTGTGGTTTTGGGGATCATTTATGTAACGCCCCAGTTTTGGGCCTAGAAGTTTTGAGGTTTATTACATGGTCTAGTGGACTTAGTTAGAGATTCTAGTCGGATTCGGGACCATATATTTTTTGGTAAGATAAAAATGTGGAAAAATAGTTAAAATAATCTTTTATTATATAATGATTTTTGGTGGAATCAATTTTAGAAAAAGGAATTTGGTAATGTGACATTTTGGAGTAGTGACCAAAATGCGATTTTTGAAAACTGTTTTTAAAGGTGACTAAAATGAAAAGGGTCAAATTCTTAGAATTTTTAAAGAGCTATTTTACCAAGGTTTTTCTAATGATTTCTCCCTTTATTTAAGATATTTTAAACATGTGTTTTAAAGACAATTTAAAAGGGATTTTAGTTAAAAGTTAGTTAAGCTCATTAAAGAAAATTTACGTAACTTTTTCTCTCAACTTTTCTATCCACTCTCTCCTCAGTCAAACACTCAAGTTTTCATCAAAATCCAGAGGTGAGGAGTCATTTAACTTGTTTTTATGATTGGTAATGGTTTGATTAACATTGTTTTTGCAAAATCTCATTTAAATCTTGTGTTTTCTTAGCTTTTGTCAAACTAGTTGAGGGAGAAATCTCACAATTAGGGCAAGGTTTGTGATCTCCTATATTATATGGTTCTTTACTGAAATTCCCAAGTATTTGATCCTTGATTTATAGTTTGGAAACTGATTTTTATGTTATATCAATGTTTAATTGAGTTATTTTGAGAATATTGATGAGATATTATAATTTTCGAAGTGGATCTATTTTTCTAGTGTTTGAGTTGGATTTAATATATGTTTTGGATGTACTTTGATGTTGATAAGTTGTTTTTATCAATAGAATCCTGAAACTCTTGAATCTCTAATTAGTTAGGTTGTTAGAATGGGGTTTTTGTGGTGATATTCGAGTTTAATCTTTGCTGGAGGTAAAAGGATGTTAGGAAAGGGTTTTTGGCTGTTCTTTGATGTTAATTGAAGGGTTGAATTGTTGTATTATGGCTGGGTTAAGTTTTGGAAATGTTTGATGGTGTTTTTTTGGTATGTTTCAGATGGTGTTTGAGTGGGCATCTTGGGAGTTGCGGGAGATTGTTGTTAGGAAATGGTTTGAGTGCATTTTAATGCACTTGCCCTATGGTTTTATGTATTTAAAATAGGGGATAATCAAGGCAACAAAGCGTGACGTGTTTGGTGGCTTGCCGAGAGCTTGTTTCGCGTTAGCAAGGAAGGCAAAGCGTATCGGTGAGTGGAAATTGGTTTTAAATGCTTTACTAAGGTTTTTGGGAGTTTAGGGTAAGCGTGATACACTTAGCTAAACTTGGAAGTAAGTTTCCCTTATTTTGCTCTTGAGTATCAGTTTAGATATGAGTGTGTTGTTTGCATGTTTTGGTGATAAACATGGTATGATCTACTTACTGGTAATGCATGATTTTGAGTACATATGCAGGGGTTTAAAAGTATATTAAATGCTATTGAGCGTTGGTTTCATTCCAGTTGGGAATGGTGTTATTGCATTGGCAATGAGATTTGCTTATGTGGTATTTTATGAAATGCATTGTAAAATAGTAAGCAAATGGTTTTGCAAATGATATATTGACTATGTGACATGGTGAAAACAATCAGATATAGTTGGCATGCCATAGGATTAAAAGTGCACTACAAAATATGAACAAAATCGATCGTGGCCATGGGTCCTTGAGGTATGGCGGTTTAACTAGGCCACTCAGACGTTTGAGACATCACTTGGGGCCTACGGTTTAACTAGCCAACCCAAATTAATGGTGATCGTGCAGTTTAACTAGGCAAGGTCTGTACTTATGCGGTTTAACTAGGCAAGGGTGAAATCTCGCGGTTTAACTAGGCGAGGTGTCAAATCTTGCGGTTTAACTAGGCAAGGTTTGGGATATCATGCGGTTTAACTAGGCATGGTATGAGAGATCTGTGTATCCGATATGTGTATGAGATAGAGGTAGTCTATCCGGGTCACTATAAATGCCAATATATGGAAAAGATCATGTGTTGATTCTTGTATTAAAATGCTTTGGGATTTAAGCATGGTTGAATTAAAATGCTTTGGGACTTAAGCATGGTTTGATTAAAATGCCGTTGGATTTAAGCACGAAATGTTTATGAGATTATGAATATCATTACGTTTTGATTCGGTTGGAATCATGAGGAAGTGCTTTGGAAGTAAGCATGTTTTGGGAAAAGCAAGCATGTGTTTTAAATGAATTTAAATGCATCATTGTTTATGAGCATCCTCACTAAGCATGTGTGCTTACGCTCTCTTTTCCTAATGATGCAGAGCATTGAAGTTCGGGCAGCAAAGGCAAGGTTCGCAAGGATCCAAGAGATAATCCACTTTGAGTATGAACTCGGTTATATTTCCGGTTAATAAGGCAATGTGTCCACCAAAGTTTTTGGGGTTGTAACTCTATTTCCTTATGGATTTTGAGAACGATTTCTATGCTGGTTTTTGTGGAGGCTTGATGTTGTTAAGCTTTATGTTGTTACTTGTTGTAGTTGTTGTGAATGGTGTCCTAGGTATGCATCTAGAGTTTCCTTGATGATTGCCTTATTGTGATGGTTTGAGCAAGTCTATTATGCTTTGTGGATTGTGTTTTTATGTTGCCTATACTGTGATTGGTTTAATGGTGCAATTTAAGATGTTTAGCAAAGTGTTTTAGGAAGCATGCCTTTAGAATACCTTGAAATGCATGGAATCCCTCTTGGATTGCTGAGCTTATGATGTTTAGGTTGCCTTTGCATCTATATAGAGTGGTATGGAAGTTTATGGCTTGGTGAAGTGGTTTACTTTTGAAATAAGGTTGTTAAACCAACGAATTGTGACCATTCAGGTCCAGGCGTATCGGTACGTAAGTTCACGTTTCGGTACGAGAAGCCATTTCAGACTTGTGGTACCGGTACGCGAGCTGGGCGTTGTGATATGAAAGAGTATAATCAAAGCAGCGTATCGATACATGTGTTTGCGTATCGGTATGGGTAGGCTGAGTTTGACTTGGGGGATCGGTACACGAGTTTGAGGATCGGTCGAGGCCTTGGTTTTGGTAAGGCATATCAGTACACAGGGTCCTACCAGTACGGGGTATGGCTATTGGAATTTTTAGAAGTTCAAATGTAAAGGGCGTACCAATACTCGGATTGGAGTACCGATACCCATGGCAGTTAAGTTGGTTATTGGCTTTTGTAGAGTTTTGTTTTCTTTTGTTTTAGTCCCTGAATCTTGTTTTGTCAATTATTTATGCATGAATGATTGTTTGAAGCTGATTTTTGACATGTAAGCATAAAATGAATTTAATTTGAAGTTGGTAACCTAAAAAGTGTTAAAACCCTTATATTTTTCTAAAATTTCATTTTGGTCCCTAAAGTTTTATCGTAGCCAATTGGAATCATTATGATGCCCGATTGAGATGATTGCTCACCTTTGAAGAGAATGATCATGCAGGGAAGCGTTAACGCATCTAGATAAGATTAAAAAATGGCGAGTTTAGGTTAAACCTTCTCAGTTTACTTCGGCAAACCTAATATAGCTTGCTCGGTTCGGTCTTGCGACTAGGACAGGTCGAGGGGTTACATTTGTTGGTATCAGAGCTAGGTTTGCAAAAATTTGGGATGTTGTTGTTTGTTTCGTTTGTGTTGTTCAGACTTTACGATGATCGTATATATGTTCGATGGTTGCTTAATGTTCTGCTGGGGTTTGTTTGGGGACACATTGCCTATTACCGAGGATTTTAAAATGCGTTTTAAAGTAAACTTGGATCCTTTTCCTGATGCTAGCCTAACTGTAATGTGTTTTGATGCTTTTGTTAGCATGGTTCGACGTGAGACACGGTCTATGGCTAATATTGCCGGGGTTGGGCAGAATAATGAGACAAAGGAGAATCTCCCTCATGTTTTACATCCTCTTCCTCCCATGGTTTTTCCAGTTGATCTTGGGGTGGGTGAAGCACCCCAAGTCCATCAAGTGCTGGTATATGGTGATTTGACTCCGTTGGTAGAGGTGATAACGGGAGCTTTTCAGGCAGCGATGGCTGGTGTAACACCCTTACCAGTATTTATTACCCAATACTAGTATAGAGTGTCACATAATGTTTAAACCATATTTTATGCTATCCAAACAAGTCAAAAATGACGATTTAAATTTTCTCCTTTTTAATCGCATAAAATTTATTTCCAATTTTTAAACCATCAGATAGACCTTGATTTCAGGCAGCAACTTGGCAATTTTTAACTATACTATACAATTAACAAAACTGCCTAAAATAAAAATCATTTTGATTACTCTAAAGTTTCATTATTATAATCTTACCCGATTTTCGTTACTAGCAATTTCTTTAAACTAGTATCCATTTAAATAAAACTCAATATCATATACTAACCACCTATCTAGATATTATTATTACAATCCATATCTAGACTAGTTTGAAAGGAGCTACTATTTATTTATACATGCCAACTAGAAATATCAAAATACATCAAAGATGTAATTACCGATACTGCATATATACCCTTTGATAGTGATGCCTTACTCCTTACTCCGAACCGGGTTTTCTACCTACGCGTGAAAAACCATCACACGCTAAGTATATACTTAGTGAGGCATTATAATTATTTAATATAAATCAACATGCTTGAATTATATCAATAATATAATAAACATGCAGTTTGATCACTATTCCTTTATTTCCCCTATGTTAGTCAAATATTAACATAATATAATCCGGATTCACAAATCCTATTATTATCCTTGCCATTATTCGAGAATTTACTCACTTTCTGAATTATTTACCATTTATTATCCGAGAATTCACTTACTCTTTAACTTATTCACCATTTATTATCATTTTCCAAGAGTTCACTTACTCCCTAATTTATTCACCATTTATTATCATTTTCCAAGAGTTCACTTACTCTCTAACTTATTCACCATTTATTATCATTTTCTGAGAGTTCATTTACTCTCTAATTTATTCACCATTTATTATCATTTTCCGAGAGTTCACTTACTCTCTAATTTATTCATCATTTATTATCAAATAAATTATTGCCCAACATAGTTTTGAGGACTTGAGTACATGAGTCAAAACCGCACCAAAGTGCTAATAAACCGCACCGAAGTGCTAAGAGACAGCACATGAGTGCTAAAGAACCACACCTAAGTGTTAATAAACCGCACCGAAGTGCTAAACCACTGGACTCTATGGCATGCCAACTATACTCTATACCTCAAATACTTATTTGGGCATACTTTCCAATTCCATATTCAATTCATCCATGGCAATATAATTAAATACTGGGCAGTTCATACCCTAAATATAACATAACCATACATACTTGGTACAATTAGCGATCAAATGCATCATAGTTCTTCCTTTGACAATTCTCAATATGTCAAATATAACTTCATGATATAAACATATAATTATAAAGTAATTATTAATAAGGTAAACTTATCACAAGTCTTCCAAATGATAATCATAATATTATCCATGCATAAAAATGCACTCCCCTTGACACTTTATACTTTGTCAATATTCGACTAGCCTCACTAAGCTTCAGCTCAATCTCGGTTTTGTGCACAGTCTACAAGTGTATTAAAAATACCATAAGCACATTCCAAATTATATGTTACTATCTTACTAACCCATAAGCAATATAGGAATAATTTTCCTAGAAAGACCCTAATATTTTCCAAGTATTAGTGTCATGACATAAGTCATTTCATCCTCAATACTTTGTATTTCTTTCAACCTTTACTCAAAGAATGATTTATAACTCATTCTATCCTTAATTCTAGTATAATACTTCCATGAAAACAATTTTTCACTTTAGTCCTTAACTTTCTCCAAAATGCCGAATTGGTCTCCAAACTTTCCAAGATTTTTGAATTAATCCTTATATTTTTACAAACTTCTAAAACGGTCCAAATTACATTTTAAAGCTTGTAAAATCATAATTTCAACATTTCCAAATTTATGGAAAATTTTCCATAATTTCCCCTAATTCTTACAAATTACCGAATTCACCCTATGATTTTCCAAGTTTCCAAACTAGTACACTTAACACTTAAACATCATTTCCAAGCTTTCACAATAATTCCCAAATCAAAATCAATCCAAACTCAAATTTTTTACCAAAACCCTAACTTTGAACATTTTAGGGTTTAACTATTTCCATGTAATTTCAACCATCACACAAGCTTTAATATGATTCCACAACATCATATTCATCAAAAACTAACCTTAGTTCATCCTAATTCAACATCCCCTTTATCCATAAAAATCACAAAACCAAAGTTCTAAGCAAGGAAAACATGAACGAATGGTACCAAAAGATAGAGAATTTCATGGAGATCAATTTCATGTTTCATGCTTTCATCAAAATTCCAACTAAATAAGCTTGAAAATCAAGAAGAAAAATTTTTCTTCCTTACCTTGGGATGTTTGAACAAGGGCTGGAAATAGGAGAAAAATCTTGAAATTTCTCTTAATCCAATTTTGGCCACTTGTCCTTAATATAAATAAAATGGATTTTAAAATTCATTTTAATGTCAAATGTCCTTTTTACCCTTGGAATCCAATGCTCCATACCATGACACATGTCTACCTACCAATCCAAGGGCCCAAAACTTTCCAAGGAGTTAGTGATTACCAACTTTGCCCTTGCCATCTTCAAAAATTACCATATTGCCATTTTTCATCCAATGGCTAAGATTAAACATGGAAAAGTAATTTTTAATCCAATGATCCATATTAATTTCATTAAAACAAGACATGAAAATGACCCTTTTACCCTTGCCATATTTTAATAAAATATCTCCTAAAATATCTCATAAATGATTTCTCATTTATTCGATTAAATTGGATTATCCGGATTTTTCCCGAGCTTTAAAGCTTTATAGCTCTTAAAACAATCTCCGTATCAAAAATTCGGGTAACACGAAAATGTCACTCTTGGGAGTGAACTATTCATTTACGGGACTAAATTACATACTTTTGAAAATTACAACTTAGTCCCTAAACTTTTCAAATTTACACTTTGGCACCAAACTTTTTGAATTTTACATTTTGGTCACCAAACTTTCCAAGTTTTACATTTTGGTCACTAACCAAAATTTTGAGGTATGACAATTCTCCCCTCCTTAAGAAAATTCGTCCTCGAATTTTCCTAAGTACTAGGTTGAAAAAGATGCGGATATTGCTTTTTCATTAATTCCTCAGGTTCCCACGTAGCTTCCTCTACTTTGTGATTTCTCCATAAAACTTTGACTCGAGGAATCTTTTTATTTCTTAGCTATTTTTCTCCATGAGCTAATATCCTCACAGGTTCCTCCTCGTATGTCAGATCCTGTTGAATCACGATTTCTTCCACTGTAATAATATGCGAAGGGTCTGATCGATTCTTCCTCAGCATGGATACATGAAAAACATCATGGATCTTACTCATCTCGGGTGGTAATGCTAACTGATATGCCACTGGACGAACCCTTTTTAGAATCTCATAAGGGCCGATAAATCTTGGACTAAGTTTGCATTTTCGTCCAAAACGAAACATTTTTTTCAGGGTAACACTTTTAAAAATACCTTATCTCCGACTTCAAACTCAATATTCTTTATTTTAATATCTAAGTAAGATTTTTATTGCTCGGAGGCAGCTTCGAGATTATCTTGAATGATTCTTACCTTATCTTCCACCTCTTGAACAAGATCCGGTCCAATAACCATTCGATCCTCAAGCTCGAACCAAATTAATGGCGTTCCATATTTCCTCCCATATAATGCTTCGTAAGGAGCCATCTTTATGCCTGATTGATAACTATTGTTATATGCTAATTCTGCCAATGGGAGATACTTCCCAAGAACCCGCAAAATTTATTACACACGTTCTAACCATATCTTCCAATATTTGGATAGTTCTCTCCGACGCCGTTAAATGCAGGGATGAAAAGTAGTACTAAAATGTAATTTGATTCCTAATGCCTCGTATAAAGCACTCCAAAATATTGTAGTGAACCTGGGATCCCTGTCCGATATAATAGACATAGGAACACCATGAAATCTAACAATCTCCTTGATATATAATTACGCGACTTGTTCAAGGAATAATCCATGCAAACTGGTATGAAGTGTGCGATTTAGTCAATCAATCCACGATCACCCATATTGCATCCTTTTTACTTGGTGTCAAAGGCAAGCCGGTTACAAAATCCATAGTAACTCTTTCCCATTTCCACAGTGGAATGGAAATTGGTTGAAGTAATCCGGGTGGTACCTGATGTTCTGCCTTTACTTGTTGACATGTCAAACACTTGGCAACAAACTATGTGATGGCTCGCTTCATGTCAGGCCACCAAAAATGACTTTTCACATCTTGATACATTTTGTTACCACTTGGATGCATAGTTAAAGGGCTGTAACGAGCTTCAGAAAGTATTTTTTTCTTCAGTTCATCATCCTCAGGAACGTATAAATGTCCTTTATAATATAAGCACCCTTTAGACTATATTTCAAAGTCTTTAGATTCACCACTTTCTATTTGGTTTATTCTTTCCAAGTACCTTTCATCTTTGGCTTGTAACTCTTTAATTCTCTCTATCAAAGTTGGCTTGATTTGAAATTCTGCCACTAATGCACCATTTTCCTATATTTTTTTAATTGGGCATTCAGGGCTCTCAAGGCAGAAAATGTTTTTCGGCTAAGTGTGTCTGCTACCACATTAGCCTTTCCCGGATGATAGTCGATAATTACATCATAATCCTTGATTAATTCTATCCATCTTCTCTGCCTCAAATTTAGCTCCTTTTGGGATAACAAGTACTTCAAACTTTTATGATCAATGAAAATATAGCATTTTTCACCATATAAGTAGTGTCACCAAATTTTTAGAGCAAACACCACTGCAGCCAACTCTAAATCATGAGTGGGATAGTCCCTCTCATGAATTTTGAGTTGTCGGGAAGCATAAGCTACCACCATTCCTTCTTGCATCAGCATGCATCCCAAATCATTATAGGAAGCATCGCTATATATTACAAATTTTTTTTTTCCGGGTTACGGTTGCACAAAAACATGAGCTTCACGTAAAACTTCTTTAATTGATCAAAGCTTTCTTGACATTTTTAATTGATGATATCCTGATCGGAGATCAATCTTAGAGAACATTGTTGCTCCTTTAAGTTGATCAAAGAGATCATCTATCCTTGGTAAAGGGTACTTGTTCTTTATCGTCACTTTGTTAAGTTGACGATAATCTACACACAGTCTCATTGATCCGTCTTTCTTCTTTACAAACAGAACCGAAGCTCCCCAGGGTGATATACTAGGCCGTATAAAACCTCGATCTGATAATTCTTTCAACTGAGCTTTTAACTCTCTAAACTTGGTAAGGGCCATCTTTTAAGGTGCTATTGATATTGGTGCTTTTCCAGGAAGCACATCAATACCAAATTCCACCTCTCGATTAGGGGGTAGACTTGGTAATTCATCCGAAAAAACATATGGAAATTCCCATACCATTGGTATATTTTCCAGATCTATCTTTATTTCTAGAGCACTTATCACATGAGCTAAATAAGCTTCATATTCGCATGATAACAACTTTTCGGTAGCTACAGATGCAATCTTATGGCTCAAATAATTCGCCTTTTCGCCCTCAAATACTATTTTTGAACCCTCGATCCTTTAAGACTACCTTTTTAATCGGCATTCAACCATAGCATCATATGCCGATAGCCAATCTATTCAAGAATAATTTCAAATTCTTGGAAAGGCAATTCCATAAGATCAGCAGGAAATTCTCTTTGCTTGAATTCTTAAAGGACATTTCTTGCATATTCTACTCACCCTAACACTTTGTCCTTTTGGGTTGACGGCAACTATCTCACTCGAAATTAGTTCTACTAGGATGTTTCCTCTAAATATTACTTTAGAACTAATGTATGAATGAGTAGAGCCTAGATCAATCAAGGTAAAAATAGGTCTACCAAAGAGTTCGATCATACTTGCAACAATCTGCATCATTTCGATCCTCAACAGATTTTAATGTTGTATACCCGAGCTGTAGCTCTACTTTCTTGATTGGGTGTTGATGCAGATGTTCCCAATTTTCCATCTTTGTTTCCCTTGCCCCTTTGAGGCACTGCAACAAACTGATACGGATGAAGCTCTGGACAATTTTTCTTGAAGTGCCCAGCTTGTCCACAATGGAAACATGCCCCGATCAACCAACATTGACCAGGATGCCTCTTGCCAAAATGCTCACATTTTGTAATGGACCAATTTTGAACCTCGAGTACCCGGTATTCATCCGAGACTGCCCGATTTTCCTCCTACATACTCCTTTTTAATCAAGAGGCTGAAAGCTGCAGGATGTTCTTTGTGACATTCTTTTTCTGCGTTTAACGATGATGCAAAGCAAATGAACCTCCAGACCTTTTCTCGGTCGACTACGCTTTTACTGCGCCTTCTCCTCGAGGTCCACTCTTTCTATAGCATTGGCTCGGTTCACCATTTCTTGAAAAGTAGTGAAATTACGAGAAACCAATATCCTCTTATATTGCGAATCCAAACCAGTAGTAAATCTACTGATTCTAGACTTTTTTGTTGGAAGGAGCTCTGTTGCAAACCGGCTTAATCTATTGAATTTGCATTCTTATTCATAAACTGATTTGTCATGCTGTTTAGCAGCAGAAATTGCTGTCTCATATCTTCAACAAATACTTCTCCAATATTCTTTTCTTTGAATTCATGGAAGAAGAATTCTCAAGTAACTCGCTCCGGAGGTACTTGTGTAGTTATCACATTCCACTATACACTGGCTTGTCCCATCAATAGGGATACTACTCCTTCTAATTTCCTTGATTATCATAAGGAATCCTATTTAATATGATCTTTATATCATTTAATCAATAATCAACAACCATAGGATCTGCATCAGTATTACCCCAGAATTCCGGTGCCCCAATTTTCCTTAATTCCTTTGGGACTGATACTGATGCCTGCCGGTTTAGGATTGCCTCCAAAGACTACAGAAATAAGCCTTGTTCTTGTACCGACATATGTCTTTGTTCCTGAGCCTGATGCTCTACATTCTGCTGATGAGTCAGATGCTCTAAATTTTGCTGAACCTGAGGTGGATTCTAATTCACCTCATTACTTCGGCTTTGAGCATACACATCCTACTCAACAGCCTGTCATGATTCCTGATAATCCGACATCTGTTCATGTCATGATTATCTTAAATAAGTAAGGACTAATATACTCAACATCAGGCATCATCATAATCTTACACAATATTAGTAATTTTTAGATATTCTAGTGGTATGTATATAACTCTGACTTTCTACAGAGACTCATTTACTATCCAGAACCGGCTAAACTTGTAGCTCGATTCTAATAAATGTAACACCCTTATCAGTATTTATTACCCAATACTAGTATAGAGTGTCACATAATGTTTAAACCATATTTTATGCTATCCAAACAAGTCAAAAATGATGATTTAAAATTTTTCCTTTTAATCGCGTAAAATTTATTTCCAATTTTTAAACCATCGATAGACCTTGATTTCAAAAAAAGCAACTTAGCAATTTTTAACTATACTATACAATTAAAAAACTGCCTAAAAACAACCTAAAATAAAAAACATTTTGATTACTATAAAGTTTCATTATTATAATCTTACTCGATTTTCGTTACTAGCACTTTCTTTAAACTAGTATCCATTTAAATAAAACTCATATCATATACTAACCACTTATCTAGATATTATTATTACAATCCATATCTAGACTAGTTTGAAAGGAGCTACTATTTATTTATACACGCCAACTAGAAATATCAAAATACATCAAAGATGTAATTACCGATATTGCATATATACCCTTTGATAGTGATGCCTTACTCCTTACTCCGAACTGGGTTTTCTACCTACGCGTGAAAAACCATCACATGCTAAGTATATACTTAGTGAGGCATTATAACTATTTAATATAAATCAACATGCTTGAATTATATCAATAATATAATAAACATACAGTTTGATCACTATTCCTTTATTTGCCTTATGTTAATCAAATATTACATAATATAGTCCGGATTCATAAATCCTATTATTATCCTTGCCATTATCCTAGAATTTACCTACTTTCTGAATTATTTACCATTTATTATCCGAGAGTTCACTTACTCTTTAACTTATTCACCATTTATTATCATTTTCCAAGAGTTCACTTACTCTCTAATTTATTCACCATTTATTATCATTTTCCAAGAGTTCACCTACTCTCTAACTTATTCACCATTTATTATCATTTTTGAGAGTTCATTTACTCTCTAATTTATTCACATTTATTATCATTTTTCGAGAGTTCACTTACTCTCTAATTTATTCAACATTTATTATCAAATAAATTATTGCCCAACATAGTTTTGAGGACTTCAGTACACGAGTCAAAACCGCACCAAAGTGCTAATAAACCACACCGAAGTGCTAAGAGACCGCACATAAGTGCTAAAGAACCACACCTAATTGTTAATAAACCGCACCAAAGTGTTAAACCAGTGGACTCTATGGCATGTCAACTATACTCTACACCTCAAATACTTATTTGGGTATGCTTTCCAATTCCATATTCAATTCATCCATGGCAATATAATTAAAAATGGCAGGTTCATACCTAAATATAACATAACCATTCATACCTAGTATATTTAGTGATCAAATGCATCATAGTTCTTCCTTTGACAATTCTCAATATGTATAATATAAGTTCATGATATAAACATATAATTAAAAAGTAATTATTAATAAGGTAGACTTATCACAAGTCTTCCAAATGATAATCATAATATTACCCATGCATAAAAATGCACTCACCTTGACACTTTATACTTTGTCAATATTCAACTAACCTCACTATGCTTCAGCTCAATCTCGGTTTTGTGCACAGTCTACAAGTGTATTAAAATAATACCATAAGCACATTCCAAATTATATGTTAGTATCTTACTAACCACATAAGCAATATAGGAATAATTTTCCTAAAAACACCCTAATATTTTCCAAATATTAGTTTCATGACATAAGTCATTTTATCCTCAATACTTTGTATTTCTTTCAACCTTTACTCAAAGAATGATTTATAACTCATTCTAACCTTAATTCCAGCATAATACTTCCATGAAAATAATTTTTCACTTTAGTCCTTAACTTTCTCCAAAATGTCGAATTGGTCCCCAAACTTTCTAAGATTTTTGAATTAATCTTATATTTTTACAAACTTCTAAAATGGTCCAAATGACATTTTAAAGCTTGTAAAATCATAATTTCAACATTTCCAAATTTATGGAAAATTTTCCATATTTTCCCTAATTCTTACAAATTACTGAATTCACCCTATGGTTTTCCAAGTTTCCAAACTAGTCCAATTAACACTTAAGCATTATTTCCAAGCTTTCACAATCATTCCCAAATCAAATTCAATCCAAATTCAACTTTTCTGCGAAAACCCTAACTTTAAACAATTTAGGGTTTAACTATTTTCATGTAGTTTCAACCATCACACAAGCTTTAATATGATTCCACAACATCATATTCATCAAAAACTAACCTTAGTTCATCCTAATTCAACATCCCCTTTATCCATAAAAATCACAAAACTAAGGTTCTAAGCAAGGAAAGCATGAACAAATGGTACCAAAAGATAGAGAATTTCATGTAGATTAATTTCATGTTTCATGCCTTCATCAAAATTCCAACTAAATAAGCTTGAAAAATCAAGAAGAAAAATTTTTCTTCCTTACCTTGGGATGTTTGAACAAGGGCTGGAAATAGGAGAAAAATCTTGAAATTTCTCTTAATCCAATTTTGGCCACTTGTCCTTAATATAAATAAAATGGATTTTAAAATTCATTTAATGTCAAATGTCCTTTTACCCTTGGAATCCAATGCTCCATACCATGACACATGTCTACCTACCAATCCAAGGGCCCAAAACTTTCCAAGGAGTTAGTGATTACCAACTTTGCCCTTGCCATCTTCAAAAATTACCATATTGCCATTTTTCATCCAATGGCTAAGATTAAACATGGAAAAGTAATTTTTAATCCAATGATCCATATTAATTTCATTAAAACAAGACATGAAAATGACCCTTTTACCCTTGCCATATTTTAATAAAATATCTCCTAAAATATCTCATAAATGATTTCTCATTTATTCGATTAAATTGGATTATCCGGATTTTTCCCGAGCTTTAAAGCTTTATAGCTCTTAAAACAATCTCCGTATCAAAAATTCGGGTAACACGAAAATGTCACTCTTGGGAGTGAACTATTCATTTACGGGACTAAATTACATACTTTTGAAAATTACAACTTAGTCCCTAAACTTTTCAAATTTACACTTTGGCACCAAACTTTTTGAATTTTACATTTTGGTCACCAAACTTTCCAAGTTTTACATTTTGGTCACTAACCAAAATTTTGAGGTATGACAATTCTCCCCTCCTTAAGAAAATTCGTCCTCGAATTTTCCTAAGTACTAGGTTGAAAAAGATGCGGATATTGCTTTTTCATTAATTCCTCAGGTTCCCACGTAGCTTCCTCTACTTTGTGATTTCTCCATAAAACTTTGACTCGAGGAATCTTTTTATTTCTTAGCTATTTTTCTCCATGAGCTAATATCCTCACACAGTTCCTCCTCGTATGTCGATCCTGTTGAATCACGATTTCTTCCTTTGTAATAATATGCGAAGGGTCCGATCGATTCTTCCTCGGCATGGATACATGAAAAACATCATGGATCTTACTCATCTCGGGTGGTAATGCTAAGCGATATGCCCTTTGGACGAACCCTTTTAGAATCTCATAAGGGCGATAAATCTTGGACTAAGTTTGCATTTTCGTCCAAAACGAAACATTTTTTTCAGGGTAACACTTTTAAAAATACCTTATCTCCGACTTCAAACTCAATATTCTTTATTTTAATATCTAAGTAAGATTTTTATTGCTCGGAGGCAGCTTCGAGATTATCTTGAATGATTCTTACCTTATCTTCCACCTCTTGAACAAGATCCGGTCCAATAACCATTCGATCCTCAAGCTCGAACCAAATTAATGGCGTTCCATATTTCCTCCCATATAATGCTTCGTAAGGAGCCATCTTTATGCCTGATTGATAACTATTGTTATATGCTAATTCTGCCAATGGGAGATACTTCCCAAGAACCCGCAAAATTTATTACACACGTTCTAACCATATCTTCCAATATTTGGATAGTTCTCTCCGACTGCCCGTTCGTCTGGGGATGAAAAGTAGTACTAAAATGTAATTTGATTCCTAATGCCTCGTATAAAGCACTCCAAAATATTGTAGTGAACCTGGGATCCCTGTCCGATATAATAGACATAGGAACACCATGAAATCTAACAATCTCCTTGATATATAATTCTGCCAGCTTGTTCAAGGAATAATCCATGCAAACTGGTATGAAGTGTGCAGATTTAGTCAATCAATCCACGATCACCCATATTGCATCCTTTTTACTTGGTGTCAAAGGCAAGCCGGTTACAAAATCCATAGTAACTCTTTCCCATTTCCACAGTGGAATGGAAATTGGTTGAAGTAATCCGGGTGGTACCTGATGTTCTGCCTTTACTTGTTGACATGTCAAACACTTGGCAACAAACTATGTGATGGCTCGCTTCATGTCAGGCCACCAAAAATGACTTTTCACATCTTGATACATTTTGTTACCACTTGGATGCATAGTTAAAGGGCTGTAACGAGCTTCAGAAAGTATTTTTTTCTTCAGTTCATCATCCTCAGGAACGTATAAATGTCCTTTATAATATAAGCACCCTTTAGACTATATTTCAAAGTCTTTAGATTCACCACTTTCTATTTGGTTTATTCTTTCCAAGTACCTTTCATCTTTGGCTTGTAACTCTTTAATTCTCTCTATCAAAGTTGGCTTGATTTGAAATTCTGCCACTAATGCACCATTTTCCTATATTTTTTTAATTGGGCATTCAGGGCTCTCAAGGCAGAAAATGTTTTTCGGCTAAGTGTGTCTGCTACCACATTAGCCTTTCCCGGATGATAGTCGATAATTACATCATAATCCTTGATTAATTCTATCCATCTTCTCTGCCTCAAATTTAGCTCCTTTTGGGATAACAAGTACTTCAAACTTTTATGATCAATGAAAATATAGCATTTTTCACCATATAAGTAGTGTCACCAAATTTTTAGAGCAAACACCACTGCAGCCAACTCTAAATCATGAGTGGGATAGTCCCTCTCATGAATTTTGAGTTGTCGGGAAGCATAAGCTACCACCATTCCTTCTTGCATCAGCATGCATCCCAAATCATTATAGGAAGCATCGCTATATATTACAAATTTTTTTCCAGGTTCTGGTTGCACAAAAACATGAGCTTCTGTCAGAAACTTCTTTAATTGATCAAAGCTTTCTTGACATTTTTAATTGATGATATCCTGATCGGAGATCAATCTTAGAGAACATTGTTGCTCCTTTAAGTTGATCAAAGAGATCATCTATCCTTGGTAAAGGGTACTTGTTCTTTATCGTCACTTTGTTAAGTTGACGATAATCTACACACAGTCTCATTGATCCGTCTTTCTTCTTTACAAACAGAACCGAAGCTCCCCAGGGTGATATACTAGGCCGTATAAAACCTCGATCTGATAATTCTTTCAACTGAGCTTTTAACTCTCTAAACTTGGTAAGGGCCATCTTTTAAGGTGCTATTGATATTGGTGCTTTTCCAGGAAGCACATCAATACCAAATTCCACCTCTCGATTAGGGGGTAGACTTGGTAATTCATCCGAAAAAACATATGGAAATTCCCATACCATTGGTATATTTTCCAGATCTATCTTTATTTCTAGAGCACTTATCACATGAGCTAAATAAGCTTCATATTCGCATGATAACAACTTTTCAGTAGCTACAGATGCAATCTTATGGCTCAAATAATTCTGCCTTTCGCCCTCAAATACTATTTTCGAACCCTCTGATCCTTTAAGACTACCTTTTTTAATCGGCATTCAACCATAGCATCATATGCCGATAGCCAATCTATTCCAAGAATAATTTCAAATTCTTGGAAAGGCAATTCCATAAGATCAGCAGGAAATTCTACTGCTTGAATTCTTAAAGGACATTTCTTGCATATTCTACTCACCCTAACACTTTGTCCTTTTGGGTTGACGGCAACTATCTCACTCGAAATTAGTTCTACTAGGATGTTTCCTCTAAATATTACTTTAGAACTAATGTATGAATGAGTAGAGCCTAGATCAATCAAGGTAAAAATAGGTCTACCAAAGAGTTCGATCATACTTGCAACAATCTCTGCATCATTTCGATCCTCAACAGTTTTAATGTTGTATACCCGAGCTGTAGCTCTACTTTCTTGATTGGGTGTTGATGCAGATGTTCCCAATTTTCCATCTTTGTTTCCCTTGCCCCTTTGAGGCACTGCAACAAACTGATACGGATGAAGCTCTGGACAATTTTTCTTGAAGTGCCCAGCTTGTCCACAATGGAAACATGCCCCGATCAACCAACATTGACCAGGATGCCTCTTGCCAAAATGCTCACATTTTGTAATGGACCAATTTTTGAACCTCGAGTACCCGCAGTATTCATCTGAGACTGCTTCGATTTTCCTCCTACATACTCCTTTTTAACTGAAGAGGCTGAAGCTGCAGGATGTTGCTGTGACATTCCTTTACTGCGTTTAACGATGATGCAGCAAATGAACCTCCAGACCTTTTCTCGGTCTGACTCTGCTTTTCTGCCTTCTCCTCGAGGTCCACTCTTTCTATAGCATTGGCTCGGTTCACCATTTCTTGAAAAGTAGTGAAATTACGAGAAACCAATATCCTCTTATATTGCGAATCCAAACCAGTAGTAAATCTACTGATTCTAGACTTTTTTGTTGGAAGGAGCTCTGTTGCAAACCGGCTTAATCTATTGAATTTGCATTCTTATTCATAAACTGATTTGTCATGCTGTTTAGCAGCAGAAATTGCTGTCTCATATCTTCAACAAATACTTCTCCAATATTCTTTTCTTTGAATTCATGGAAGAAGAATTCTCAAGTAACTCGCTCCGGAGGTACTTGTGTAGTTATCACATTCCACTATACACTGGCTTGTCCCATCAATAGGGATACTACTCCTTCTAATTTCCTTGATTATCATAAGGAATCCTATTTAATATGATCTTTATATCATTTAATCAATAATCAACAACCATAGGATCTGCATCAGTATTACCCCAGAATTCCGGTGCCCCAATTTTCCTTAATTCCTTTGGGATCGATCATCGATGCTGCCGGTTTAGGATTGCCTCCAAAGACTACGAAATAAGCCTTGTTCTTGTACCGACATATGTCTTTGTTCCTGAGCCTGATGCTCTACATTCTGCTGATGAGTCAGATGCTCTAAATTTTGCTGAACCTGAGGTGGATTCTAATTCACCTCATTACTTCGGCTTTGAGCATACACATCCTACTCAACAGCCTGTCATGATTCCTGATAATCCGACATCTGTTCATGTCATGATTATCTTAAATAAGTAAGGACTAATATACTCAACATCAGGCATCATCATAATCTTACACAATATTAGTAATTTTTAGATATTCTAGTGGTATGTATATAACTCTGACTTTCTACAGAGACTCATTTACTATCCAGAACCGGCTAAACTTGTAGCTCTGATTCTAATAAATGTAACACCCTTATCAGTATTTATTACCCAATACTAGTATAGAGTGTCACATAATGTTTAAACCATATTTTATGCTATCCAAACAAGTCAAAAATGATGATTTAAAATTTTTCCTTTTTAATCGCGTAAAATTTATTTCCAATTTTTAAACCATCAGATAGACCTTGATTTCAGGCAGCAACTTAGCAATTTTTAACTATACTATACAATTAAAAAAACTGCCTAAAAACAACCTAAAATAAAAAACATTTTGATTACTATAAAGTTTCATTATTATAATCTTACTCGATTTTCGTTACTAGCACTTTCTTTAAACTAGTATCCATTTAAATAAAACTCATATCATATACTAACCACTTATCTAGATATTATTATTACAATCCATATCTAGACTAGTTTGAAAGGAGCTACTATTTATTTATACACGCCAACTAGAAATATCAAAATACATCAAAGATGTAATTACCGATATTGCATATATACCCTTTGATAGTGATGCCTTACTCCTTACTCCGAACTGGGTTTTCTACCTACGCGTGAAAAACCATCACATGCTAAGTATATACTTAGTGAGGCATTATAACTATTTAATATAAATCAACATGCTTGAATTATATCAATAATATAATAAACATACAGTTTGATCACTATTCCTTTATTTGCCTTATGTTAATCAAATATTACATAATATAGTCCGGATTCATAAATCCTATTATTATCCTTGCCATTATCCTAGAATTTACCTACTTTCTGAATTATTTACCATTTATTATCCGAGAGTTCACTTACTCTCTAACTTATTCACCATTTATTATCATTTTCCGAGAGTTCACTTACTCTCTAATTTATTCACCATTTATTATCATTTTCTGAGAGTTCACCTACTCTCTGACTTATTCACCATTTATTATCATTTTCTGAGAGTTCATTTACTCTCTAATTTATTCACATTTATTATCATTTTTCGAGAGTTCACTTACTCTCTAATTTATTCAACATTTATTATCAAATAAATTATTGCCCAACATAGTTTTGAGGACTTCAGTACACGAGTCAAAACCGCACCAAAGTGCTAATAAACCACACCGAAGTGCTAAGAGACCGCACATAAGTGCTAAAGAACCACACCTAATTGTTAATAAACCGCACCAAAGTGTTAAACCAGTGGACTCTATGGCATGTCAACTATACTCTACACCTCAAATACTTATTTGGGTATGCTTTCCAATTCCATATTCAATTCATCCATGGCAATATAATTAAAAACTGGCAGTTCATACCCTAAATATAACATAACCATTCATACCTAGTATATTTAGTGATCAAATGCATCATAGTTCTTCCTTTGACAATTCTCAATATGTATAATATAAGTTCATGATATAAACATATAATTAAAAAGTAATTATTAATAAGGTAGACTTATCACAAGTCTTCCAAATGATAATCATAATATTACCCATGCATAAAAATGCACTCACCTTGACACTTTATACTTTGTCAATATTCAACTAACCTCACTATGCTTCAGCTCGATCTCAGTTTTGTGCACAGTCTACAAGTGTATTAAAAATACCATAAGCACCTTCCAAATTATATGTTAGTATCTTACTAACACATAAGCAATATAGGAATAATTTTCCTAAAAACACCCTAATATTTTCCAAATATTAGTTTCATGACATAAGTCATTTTATCCTCAATACTTTGTATTTCTTTCAACCTTTACTCAAAGAATTATTTATAACTCATTCTAACCTTAATTCCAGCATAATACTTCCATGAAAATAATTTTTCACTTTAGTCCTTAACTTTCTCCAAAATGTCGAATTGGTCCCCAAACTTTCTAAGATTTTTGAATTAATCCTTATGACTTTACAAACTTCTAAAATGGTCCAAATGACATTTTAAAGCTTGTAAAATCATAATTTCAACATTTCCAAATTTATGGAAAATTTTCCATACTTTCCCCTAATTCTTACAAATTGCTGAATTCACCCCTATGATTTTCCAAGTTTCCAAACTAGTCCACTTAACACTTAAACATCATTTCCAAGCTTTCACAATCATCCCCAAATCAAAATCAATCCAAACTCAACTATTCTACCAAAACCCTAACTTTAAACATTTTAGGGTTTAACTATTTCCATGTAGTTTCAACCATCACACAAGCTTTAATATGATTCCACAACATCATATTCATCAAAAACTAACCTTAGTTCATCCTAATTCAACATCCCCTTTATCCATCAAAATCACAAAACCAAAGTTCTAAGCAAGGATAGCATGAACAAATGGTACCAAAAGATAGAGAATTTCATGGAGATCAATTTCATGTTTCATGCTTTCATCAAAATTCCAACTAAATAAGCTTGAAAATCAAGAAGAAAATTTTGTCTTCCTTACCTTGGGGTGTTCGAACAAGGGCTGGAAATAGGAGAAAAATCTTGAAATTTCTCTTAATCCAATTTTGGCCACTTGTCTTTAATATAAATAAAATGAATTTAAAATTCATTTTAATGTCAAATGTCCTTTTTACCCTTGAAATCCAATGCTCCATACCATGACACATGTCTACCTACCAATCCAAGGGCCCAAAACTATCCAATGAGTTAGTGATTACCAACTTTTCCCTTGCCATCTTCAAAAATTACCATCTTGCCATTTTTCATCCAATGGCTAAGATTAAAGATGGAAAAGTAATCTTTAATCCAATGATCCATATTAATTTCATTAAAATAAGACATGAAAATGACCCTTTTACCCTTGCCTTATTTTAATAAAATATCTCCTAACATATCTCATAAAGGATTTCTCATTTATTCGATTAAATCAGATTATCTGGATTTTTCCCGAGCTTTAAAGCTTTATAGCTCTTATTACAATCTCCATATCAAAAATTTGTGTAACACAAAAATGCCACTCTTGGGGGTGAACTATTCATTTACGGGAAGTTTGGGAAGAAGTTTGTTTTTTATAGTGATGCGTCGTATGTTGGCTTGGGTTGTGTGTTGATGCAGGACGAGAAGTTTGTGGCCTTTGCATCAAGGCAGTTGAAAGTTTATGAGCGCAATTATCCAACTCATGATTTGGAGCTTGCGGATGTGGTTTTTGTTTCAAAAATTTGGCGACATTATCTCTATGGTGAGAAGTGCGTGATCTTCACGGATCACAAGAGCTTGAAGTATTTGATTTCCCAGAAAGATTTGAATCTCAGGCAGCGTAGGTGGTTAGAGTTGCTTAAGGATTATGACTTAACCATTGAGTATCATTCAAGTAAAGCCAATGTAGTGGCGGATGCATTGAGTCGTAAGGTTGCGGTTAAGCTTCGAGCTATGTTTACAAGGTTGAGTGTGACGCGAGAGGGCGGTTTGCTGGCCGAATTGTAAGTTAAGCCTACGTTATCATAGTTGATTCAAGATAAGCAACCGTATGATGATTCGTTGGTTGAGCATGTTAAGAATATTGTAGATGGTAATCCGACAGATTTCCATTTTGATGATGATGGAGTTTTGTGTTTCAAGGGTCAAATTGTGGTGCCGGATAATCCGGAGTTGAGGCACACTATCTTGGTGGAAGCACACTCCAGTTCTTTTTCTATGCATCCTGGTAGTGTTAAAATGTATCATGATTTGAATGAGGTATACTACTGGTTTGGGTTGAAAAGGGACATGTCTGAGTTTGTGTCCAAGTGCATGGTATGTCAGCAGGTGAAGGCTGAACATTAATTTCCATCCGGGTTGTTGCAACTGCTGAAAATTTTAGAGTGGAAATGGGAGGGAATCACCATGGATTTTGTGGTAGGTTTACCATTGACGCCGGCTAAAAAGGATTCTATTTGTGTGATTGTTGATCGGTTCATAAAGTGTGCATATTTCTTGCCAGTGCATACAACATTTACTTTGGACAAGTTGGCAGATTTGTATACATCGGAGATTGTGCATTTGCATGGTGTACCTAAATCCATCGTTTTTGATAGGGATCCGGGGTTTACGGAAAGGTTTTAGAGGAGTTTGCATTAAGCCTTGGGTTCGAGATTGAGTTTTTGAACTGCGTATTACCCTCAGTCGGATGGGCAGTTTGAGCTGGTTATCCAGGTTTTGGAGGATATGCTGAGATGTTGTATTATTGAGTTCAAGGAACCTAGGAGAAGCATTTTCCTTTAGTACAATTTGCTTACAACAACAGTTATTAGGCGAGTATACAGATGGCACCTTATGAGGCATAATATGGTCGGAGATGTCGACGCCCTTATGTTAGGCTGAGGTAGGGAAAAGCATGTTACCCTACTGGATGCGTTGAAAGACACGGATGAGAAGGTTAAGCTTGTTTGCAACCGGTTGAAAGTGGCTACGGATCGTCAGAAATCTTACGCGAACTTGAAGCATAAGGAGGTTGAGCATGTGGTAGGCGATCGCGTATTCTTGAAGGTGTCACCATCGGAAAAGGTGATGAGATTCAGACGTAAGGGTAAGCTTAGTCCAAGGTTCATTGAACCAAATGAGGTTATTGAGCGTGTAGGTCCTGTGGCTTATCGGTTGAGGTTGCCTCGCGAGTTGGAGAAAATTCATAATGTATTCCATGTTTTGATGTTAAGGAGATATCGGTCAGATCCATTGCACATCATGGGGTGGAGGATGTGGAGTTGAGGTCGAATCTAACCTTTGATGAGGAACCAATAGAGATCCTCGATACCAGTAAGAAAGTTCTTCATGGTAAAATGATTTAGCTTGTGAAAGTCTTGTGGCGACACCGAGGTGTTGAGGAAGCTAATTGGGAAGGCAAGACAGATATGGAAGAGCAATTTCTGCATCTGTTTCATCCAGGTAATTTTGGGGACGAAATTCCTTAAGTGGGGGAGAGTTGTAACACCCCGGTTTTGGGCGTAGCGGTTTTGAGGTTTAATAGACGGTCTGGTGGACCAGGTTAGAGATTCGAGTCAGATTCGGGATCGTATATTTTTTGTTAAGATAAAAATGTGGAAAATAGTTAAAAATCATCTTTTATTATATAATGATTTTTGGTGGAATCAATTTTAGAAAAAGTACTTTGGTAATATGACATTTTGGAGTAGTGACCAAAATGCGATTTTTGAAAACAAATTTTAAAGGTGACTAAAATGAAAAAGGTCAAATTCTTAGAATCTTTAAGGAGCTATTTTACCAAGGTTTTTCTGATGATTTCTCCCTTAATTTAAGATATTTAAACATGTGTTTGAAAGATAATTAAAAAGGGATTTTAGTTAAAAGTTAGTTAAGCTGATTAAAGAAAATTTACGTAACTTTTTCTCTCAACTTTTCTCTCCACTCTCTCCTCAGCCAAACACTCAAGTTTTCATCAAAATCCAGAGGTGAGGATTCTTTTAACTTGTTTTTATGATTGGTAATGGTTTGATTAACATTGTTTTTGCAAAATCTCATTTAAATCTTGTGTTTTCTTAGCTTTTATCAAACCAATCGAGGGAGAAATCTCACAATAGGGGTAAGGTCCGTGATCTCCTCTATTGTATGGTTCTTTATTGAAATTCCCAAGTGTTTGATCCTTGATTTATAGTTTGTAAACTATTTTTTATGTTATATCAATGTTTAATTGAGTTATATTGAGAATATTGATGATAGATTATAATTTTTGAAGTGGGTCTATTTTTCCAGTGTTTGAGTTGGATTTAATATATGTTTTGGATGTACTTTGATGTTGATAAGTTCTTTTTATCAATAGAATCCCGAAACTCTTGAATCTCTAATTAGTTAGGTTGTTAGATTGGGTTTTTTTGTAGTGATATCCGAGTTTAATCTTTGTTGTAGGTAAAAGGATGTTAGGAAATGGTTTTAGGATGTTCTTTGATGTTAATTGAAGGCTTGAATTGTTGTATTATGGCTGGGTTAAGTTTTGGAAACGTTTGATGGTGTTTTCGGTATGTTTTAGATGGTGTTTGAGAGGGCATCTTGGGAGTTGCGGGAGATTGTTGTTAGGCAATGGTTTGAATGCTTTTTAATGCATTTTTCCTCTGGTTTTATGTGTTTAAAACAGGGGATAATCAGGGCGATGAAGCATGACGTGTTTGGTGGCATGCCGAGAGCTTGTTTCGCATTGGAAAGGAAGGCGAAGCGTATCGGTGAGTGGAAACTGGTTTTAAATTCTTTACAAAGGTTTGTAAAGGTTGTTGGGAGTTTAAGGTAAGCGTGAGACACTTACCTAAACTCGGAAGTAAGTTTCCCTTATTTTGCTCTTGAATATCAGTTTAGATATTAGCGTGTTGTTTGCATGTTTTGGTGATAAATATGGTATGATCTACTTACTGGTAATGCATGATTTTGAGTACATATGCAGGGGTTTAAAAGTATATTTAATGCTATTGAGCACTGGTTTCATTCCGGTTGGGAATGGTGTTATTGCATTGGCAATGAGATTTGCATATGTGGTATATTATTAAATGCATTGTAAAACAATACACAAATGGTTTTGTATATGATATATTGGCTATGTGACAAGTTGAAAACAATCGGATATAGTTGGCATGCCATAGGATTAAAAGTGCACTATAAAATATGAACAAAATCGATCATGGCCATGGGTCCTTGAGGTATGGCGGTTTAACTAGGCCACTCGGACTGTTGGGACATTATTTGGAGCATGCGGTTTAACTAGGCAACCCAAATTGATGGTGATCTTGCGGTTTAACTAGGCAAGGTCGGTACTCTTGCGGTTTAACTAGGCAAGGGTGTCAAATCTTGTGGTTTAACTAGGCAAGGTTTGGGATATCATGCGGCTTAACTAGGCATGGTATGAGAGATCCGTGTATCCGATATGTGTATGAGATAGAGGTAGTCTATTCGGGTCACTATAAATGCCAATATATGGAAAAGATCATGTGTTGATTCTTGTATTAAAATGCTTTGGGATTTAAGCATGGTTAGATTAAAATGCTTTGGGACTTAAGCATGGTTTGATTAAAATGCCTTGGGATTTAAGCATGAAATTTTTATGTGATTATGAATATCATTACGTTTTGATTCTGTTAGAATCATGAGGATGTGCTTTGGAAGTAAGCATGTTTTGGGAAAAGCAAGCATGTGTTTTAAATGAATTTAAATGCATCATTGTTTATGAGCATCCTCACTAAGCATGTGTGCTTACACTCTCTTTTTCCTAATGATGCGGAGCATTGATGTTCGGGCAGCAAAGATAAGGTTCGCAAGGATCCAAGAGATAATCTACTTTGAGTATGAACTCAGTTATATTTCCGGTTAATAAGGCAATCTGTCCGCCAAGGTTTTTGGGGTTGTAATCATGTTTCCTTATGGATTTTGAGTACGATTTCTATGATAGTTTTTGTGGAGGTTTGATGTTGTTACACTTGATGTTGGTACTTGTTGTAGTTGTTGTGAATGGTGTCCTAGGTATACATCTAGAGTTTCCTTGATGATTGCCTTGTTGTGATGATTTGAGCAAGCCTATTATGCTTTGTGGAGTGTGCTGTTATGTTGCCTATGCTGTGATTGGTTAAATGGTGCAATTTAAGATGTTTGGCAAAGTGTTTTAGGAAGCATGCCTTTAGAATACCGTTTAATGCATGGAAGCCCTCTTGGGTTGTTGAGCTTGTGATGTTTAGGTTGCCTTTGCATCTAGATAGAGTGGTATGGATGTTTATGGCTTGGTGAAGTGGTTTACTTTTGAAATAAGTTTGTTAAACCAGCCAATTGTGACCATTCAGGTCTAGGCGTATCGGTACGCAAGTCCACGTATCGATACGAGAAGCCATTTCGGGCTTGTGGTACCAGTACGTGATCTGGGCATTGCAATACAGAAGAGTATAATCAAAGCAGTATACCGATACACGGGTTCGCGTATCGGTATGGGTAGGCTGAGTTTGACTTGGGGGATCGGTACATGGGTTTGAGGATCGGTACGGGGCCTTGGTTTTGGTAAGGCATATCAGTACGCAGGGTCGTACCGGTACGGAGTATGGCTATTGGAATTTTTGGAAGTTTGAATTTAAAGGGCGTACCGATACTTGGATTGGAGTACCGATACCCATGGCAGTTAAGTTGGATATTGACTTTTGTAGAGTTTTGTTTTCTTTCGTTTTAGTCCCTAAATCTTGTTTTGTCAATTATTTATGAATGAATGATCGTTTGAAGTTGATTTTTGACTTGTAAGCATAAAATGAATTTATTTTGAAGTTGGTAACTTAAAAAGTGGAAAAACTCTTCTATTTTGCTAAAATTACATTTTGGTCCCTAAAGTTGTGTCATAGCCAATTGGATATCGTTATGATGCCCGATTAAGATGAGTGCTCACGTTTGAATAGAATGATCATGTAGGGAAGCATTAATGCATCTAGATAAGATAAAAAAGGCAAGTTTAGGTTAAACCTTCTCGGTTTACTTCGGTAAACCTAATGTAGCTTGCTCGTTTCGGTCTTGCGACTAGGCCGGGTCGAGGGGGTTACAATTTAAGACGTGATTGTCCGTTGCTGTCTAGGGTAGACAGGCACCTGTATTTGATGTTGCACCACAGAGAGGCCATGGGCGCAGTCGAGGTAATTTCTAGCGATGGGAGGAAGAATAGAGGATTATTGCTCATATAGTGCAGTTCAACCAGAGGGTGGTGGACCCACGAGGATCTATGCATATTGCAAGGGCAGGAATGACACTGATGTGATAGCAGGCACTTTTACCTTGCAGTCTATGTCATTACTTTCTTTGATATATTTTGGTTCTACGCATTCATATATTTTGCAAGAGCATGCGTATTTGCTTAATATACTGGTAGTAGTGTTAAATGTGAGTATGCATGTAACAATTTCTTTTGGAGAGACGGTTGTTACGAGAAGGTTGTATAGGAGATGTCCTTTGACGGTTCAAGGTCACGTGTTCGGGGCTGATTTGATGGAGCTACCATTTCATGGTTTTGATGTGATCTTGGGTATGGATTGGTTAACTAAGCTTGAGGCTATGGTCGAATTTGTAACCAAGAAAGTTTCGTTGAAACTTGGTGATGATTATGAAGTGGTGGTTGTGGGTGAGAATGTTAAGTTCTTATCCAATATGGTTTCAGCTTTGGAAGCATGGAAGTTGTTGGAGTGTGGGTGTCAAGCATATATGGCTTATGTTAAGAACCCATATATGGAAAAAGTGCAGACTAAGGATATCTGTACCGTTTATGTAACACCCCTTCTTGGTCCAATAGGAATATGGTTCGAAAAGTGTTATTGGTGCACAATACGATGGTCAAACCATTGTTTACAATATCTTGCACTATAAATGATGAACTAATGTTTATAGTACAATGCAATAACTAATAAAAATCAGTAAAGTTTGCCCAAATTGTAATTAGGAACCATTTGGTGACTTATGCAAGTTTAGGGACTGAATTGTAAAATCAGCAAATTATAGGGTCTTGTCAATAATTAGGGTCACCAATGTGAAATTTAATGCATGAATGTCTTACATACAAATTTCCATTAGATTTGGAGTTCATTTGTATCCTCTATTGAGCCTTGTAAAATTTTAGTGACCATTTTATAAGATTCTAAAATCCTTTTAGTCATCTTTTAACCAACTTACCTACCTTGGTACTGATACTCGAATAGGCCGTATCGGTACGCCTATGTCATGTTTGTTAAATCAGTTATGAACAATAGGGGTCGTGCCGGTACGGGTACACCCGTAACGGTACGCTATGCTGGTCTTAATTAAACTCAGTTTCTAGTGTCAACTGGCCGCACCGATATGCTTTAGGCCATATCGATACGCCTACCATGACAGTTAAAATAGTTAAATTCATCAAGCTTGTACCAATATTGAGTATCGATACGTGTGTTCAATGTTAAAAAGGTCAACTTCAGGGATCGATACGGTGCTACAGTAACATTCTAGTTTTAAGACTCATACCGATATACTTAGGTGAGTATCGAAACCCAGATACGGAAAAATTCTAGTGACTAAACTCTGTACTAATACACCTAAGAGCATATTAATACCCCAACGTTAATCTGGCCAAATATGCAAGTCTGTACTGATACACCATCACCCGTATCAATACGATAGGGCCTGTAATGACAGATTTTAACTGGTTTTTCATCAAATTAGGGGCCTTAACCTAGACCAATTGTTACCAAATTTTACCAGCCAGTTTACAAACATCATACCTACCTACATGTCAAATTTCATATCATTTAGAACCCATTTACCATAGTTTCACTTATTAGGGCATCATAGGACAAGTTTGCCAATTTTACCATTTTTCAACATACCATATTTCATATTTTGACCATTTCAACATGGTGAGCAATATATACACGCAAAATGGGACTAAACTAACATGTCTAAACCCTATGCCACCATACTAGGAGTTCAAAGGCTAGGCTTACATTACATATAGCTTGTGTGACTTGCTTCAAAACTCTCCTAGCTCGGATCCTTGACCTGACATACCTTTTAACCTAAAAATGCATATAAATGAGATGCATTAGGCTTATATAGCCTAGTGAGGTAGTCAAAAACAATACCATGAATGTCAATAGTATTAATAACATATATATATATATATATCAATATAAGTGCATCTCAAATCATGTTTTAACAATAATTTCAATAACTTAATTCCTTGGATCGATATGTGAATGTTGATATACGAATTCCCAACCAAAATCGCCAACAATAAATGGTTAATATCCTCTAACATCTCCAATAGGACCAAAACCAACACATCCCGCCAACATCGCCAAATAGAGCTTTAGCTCGAGGACCATAGTCCATCACGTACCAATGAGCTTATGAATTCTATGGCATGCCAATTGTATCCAATGTCCATTCATATCCAATGATTCGATAATTAGGTCAATATAACAATAGTAATAGCAATAGCAATGTCAACTTGTCAATAACGGTGTATCAAGATCAATATGTCCTTTCACAATATTCAAATGTTATCAATGTCAATACCATGAATAAATAATCAATATAACAATGCAATAAGCTTACCAATGATACCTTCAACAAGGCTTTCATGTATTCATACCTTGATTTCAATAATGGAAATGCAATAAAGCAAGACAATTCCCTTATTCTTTAGCTTGTTGGAATTTGATGGATTTGGTGATGCTTCACCTTGATTCTCTTGAGCTACAAGGAAATAGAAATCACAAGGATTTCATCATCAATAATAGATCCATAGCAACTTATTAGCTATGAAAAACAATAACAAGTAAGCTATGATATCCGTAGAGAATTTCTAGGGTTCTAAGTTTCTTGAGCTTGGATTTAAGCATGATCTAGCCATGGTATTAATAATTAATTTGAGGGCTTTAGCTTACCCGATTGCTAGCGATAGTTTTGAACTAAGAAACTTGAGAAAATTCAATCTTATAGTATCCTCCAATGGAGGTGTGTGCTTAGCTAAAGGAAGAAGAAAATAATGAAGGGTGGTGCTTGCTTACAATATCAACCGATAAGTTTCCTATATTTCTTTCTTTCCCCTTTTTTTTCCTAATTTCAAATGCAAAGCTTTGCTTGCAATGAAGGAAGCTATTCCTAAAGGCCCACTTATGTGATGATTAAGCTTGAGGAGGGGCTAATCACGAGGTTAGTCCCTCAATTTTTCTATCTTTGCACTTTTGCTCCCAAACTTTCAATTTTGTCAATTAAGCCACTAAAGCAAGTTTCAAGGCATACAATAAGATCCTCAATCAATAACAATACTTAATTAGGGTCCAATAATCCATTAATTTACCACTTGGTCAAAGGCCAATGTAATAATTTGACTTTTTGATACAAAATTTTTGGTTGCCAAATTAAAATGTTTACTAAGCCCGATTTTTGGGTGTTATAGTTTGTGATTTTTTGGGGGTGTTTCCAGAGGAGTTGCCTGGGTTTCCGCTTGATAGAGAGGTAAATTTTGTATTGAGACGTATGTAGATAAGGGTGCAATATCGATTGCACCATATCGTATGGCATCAAAAAAGTTAAAGACGCAGCTTTAGGAGTTGTTGGACTGTGGTTTCATCCGACCTAGTGTCACTATAGGGAGCACCAGTGTTGTTTGTGAAGAAGAAGGATGGAACTTTGAGGATGTGCATTGATTATTGGCAACTGAACAAGTTGAAGATTAAGAATAAGTATCATTTGCTGCGAATTGATGACTTGTTTATTCAATTTCGGGGTGCTACAGTGTTTTCTAAGATAGATTTAAGATCTGGATACTATCAGTTGAAGGTTAAGGATAAGGATGTGCTGAAGACTGCTTTTCATATGAGGTACAGGCATTATGAGTTTTTAGTGATGTCATTTGGGTTAATGAATGTGCCTGTAACATTCATGGACATGATGAATCAGGTGTTCCGTGAATTCTTGGATCAGTTAATAGTAGTGTTCATTGATGATAATCTCGTTTACTCTCATACTGAGAAGGATCATGATCGACACTTACGGATTGTGTTGCAAACCTTGTTGATAATCAACTTTATGCCAAGTTGAGCAAGTGTGAGTTTTGGATTAAAAAATTGCTCTTTATTGGCCATGTTGTTTTGCCAGAAGGTATTCAGGTGGATCCGAAAAAGATTGAGGCAACTGTGAATTGGAAGCAACCTAAGTTTGTGATAGAGGTCCATAGTTTCTTAGGGTTGGTAGGTTATTATTGTCACTTTATGGATGGGTTCTCAAGGGTTGCTACTATGTTGACCAAGCTGTTACAAAATGATGTACTTTTTGAATAGACAAAGTCTAGACAACAAGCTCTGATCATGATTCAACCTGAGTCAGGAAAAGAGTTTGTGGTTTATAGTAACGTATCCTATGTTGGTTTAGGGTGTGTGTTCATGCAAGAAGAGAAAGTTGTAGCTTATGCATCTAGACAGTTAAAGCTGAACGAGCGAAATTAACCTACGCATGATCTATAGATTGTTGCGGTTGTGTTTTCGTCGAAGATTTGGAACCATTATCTATATGGTGAGAAGTGTATTGTGTACACGGATCATAAGAGTTTGAAGTATTTAATGTCGCAAAAAGAGTTGAATCTTAGGCAATGTAGATGGTTAGAGTTACTCAAGGATTATGATTTGAAAATCGAGTATCATCTGGGCAAAGAAAATATTGTGGCTGATGCTTTGAGTAGAAAACCAGTTGTTGAGTTGAGGGACATGTTTGTGAGGTTGAGTGTGATGCACGATAGAGATTTGTTGGCCGAGTTGCAAGTGAAGTCATCTTTGTTGCAGTTGATTAAGGAAAAACAACCTTATGATGTGGCATTGGTACCACATGTTAAAGATATCATGGATGGAAATCCTAGGAATTTTCACTTTAATGATCATGGGGTGTTATGTTTCAAAGATCGAATAGTGGTGCCTAGTGATGATGAGTTAAGGTGAACTATTTTGACCGAGGCTCATGCTAGTCCTTTTGCTATACATCCCGATGGTACCAAGATGTATCGAGGTCTAAAGGAAGTGTACTATTGGGTGGGCTTGAAAAAGGATGTGGCTGAATTTGTTGCTATCTGTATGGTGTGTCAGCGTGTGAAAGATGGGCATCAGTTTTGTTACGGGCTGTTGCAACCGTTGAGGATTCCAAAGTTGAAATGGGAGAGGATCACCATGGATTTTGTGTAGGGTTACCTTTGACACCGACTAAAAAGGATTCCATTTGGGTGATTGTTGATCGATTTATAAAGTGTGCACATTTTCTTCCAATGCATACGACATATACCATGGATAAGTTGGCGGATCTTTATATTGCTAAAATTGTGAGGTCGCATAGAGTGCCCAAGTCGATTGTTTTGGATAGGGATCTGCGGTTTACATCAAGGTTTTGGGAGTGTTTGCATCTAGCTTTGGGTACTTGCTTGAATTTTAGTACTTCGTTGTAACACCCCTTTCCTGTATCCGTACACCGGGTACGAGTCAGAAATGTTACAACTTCTTTAATCCAAAAATAAGGGTAGTTTAACATTTTCAAAAAACTTCCTGATGGTTACTCATCCTAAAATTTCTCTAGCCCAAGTATGCCTAATACTACTTAAAATTGACTTAAATTATTTTTCTGAGTTCCAATCATAAATCAATTATCTTAGCATGCAACTCATCACCTGATTTTACTCTTAATTTTGAATCTCTCCAGAAATACCAATTATCATGAAACCAGAACGAACTTTAAAGGCCAATCACACTCAAATAGGTTAAACAAGTATACATGCCACTATAAAAATCCAACCTTAATTAGGATGTCATTACTGTGATTACTTATTGAGCTTTCTCATATTTATGCAATGCTCTTCTCACTCTCAACTTGATTTACCTACGTGAGTACAATCAAACACACGCTAAGTACGAACCTAGTAAGACATAAGATAAGAACATATATAAAATTCTTTGTAATGCATGATCCTTTCAGAAACATGATAATCATTAAATCATATAATCTATAATGCAGGAATATCTGTATATAAGATCATATAGTGGTACTGTGTAATAATATAGCCCAAGGTAAATATTAAGTGACTAATATACGAGTCGTGTACATTTTAGTACTATCCTTTCTATCAACACAATTAAGTATCTAGAACATATCAACACAATGAAGTGTTGCGATCATATCAACACAAAAAGTGTTGCCATATCAACACAATGAAGTGTTGCAAACTTTCAACGTCGTATAATGTCGACACAATGAAGTGTCAGATACAGTGTGACTCTTATGGTATACCACTATATTATCCAACTCAATATTGTACTACCAAGGGAAACTTTAAAAATCAATTTCTGTAAAATGGCATGCAACCCATATCCAATTTATATCATGTAAAACATATCATATTAGAGTAGTTCACACTCCAATATGTTCTATACAATTCACATTGGGCATGCCATTTAAAAATTATATAAGTAGCTTGTCATATATATCATGCTATAAACCATTTGTAAGCATAAAGATATTCCATGATCTTTAAATCAGTAAAATAATGTATCATGCAAAACATATTATGCTATATAAAAATATTTACCTTTTAGGTTGACCTATCACAAGTCTCCCTATAAAATGTATGTCAACAAACATACATTTAAATACATGTATGCACTCACCTGGGCCATTTGTTAGCATGCCTCACTAAATTCTACTCGATCATTTCCTTTATAGAACCTCAAACCTTCTTTGATTCAGCCTTGAATGAAAATTGAGTTTCGGGGCTTGAATCGAGCTTGGAAAGTTTCTCCGTTTTCTAACCATATTTTTGAAAATATGAAAGATGAAGAATGCTTCATCTTTTGTCTTTTAATTTTAAATCTCTTCAATTATGCCACTTGTAATATATAAATGAATTTTAAATTCATTTAAACAGGGAAATTACAAAAATGCCCTTTTATCTAACGGTTGAGATTGATTTTATCATCAATCAAGCTCCAATATTTAAAATTCAAATTTATTCTTCCAAAAATAGACCTTGTAACTTCAAATATTTCAAAATTACCATCCCTACCAAATGACCAATTTTCCCTCCAACTAGTCTTTATTTGCTAGTTTGCTTCAAAATTGACATTCCATTAGAATCTAACTAAATTAGTTTCTCTTCAACTGGCCACTATTCCATAAATATCATTTTATGATTTTCCATGGATTATGGAGCGGCCTCTGAAATTTCAATTCAATCTGATTTCCCGATATTCACAAAATACTTCTACTACGATTTTACCTTTACCGAGCTATCAGATCTATTCCAAAAATTCTATACTTCCATAATATTCCTCATATCATCATCCTTCATCCAATGACCTAAATTTAATATGGAATTATTATTTTACCAACTTTGCCCTTATGATTTTCTAAAATTACGATCTTGCCATTTTTCATCCAACGGCTCATATTTAGCATGGAAAATCAACTTAAATCCAAGGGTTCATATTCTTCCAACACAAAGAAAATATCTTAGCATGTAAAATGACATAATCAACCTTGGCTTATCATCCTTCAAAATATCCTAGATATTCGATTCGATTATCCAAAGATTCTTCCGATCTTTATCGCTTTATAGCTAATAATACAAACTCCGTACGAAAAATCCAAGTAACATGGAAACGTCATTCTTGAGGTTAAACTATTCATTTATGGGGTTAAAATACACAACTTTTGAAAATTACACTTTGGTCCCTAAACTTTTCTAAAGTTTACACTTTATAACCCCTAAACTTTCAAATTTTACATTTTGGTTACTAACCAAAAATTTGGGATATTACATTCGTACCATCCTCAGACGGATGGTCAGTCTGAGCGTGTGATTCAGATCTTGGAGGATATGTTGAGGTTCTATATCATTGAGTTCCAAGGAACTTAGGAAAGACAGTTGCCTTTGGTGGAGTTTGCATACAATAATAGTTATCAGGCAAGTATAAAGATGGCACCGTATGAAGCCTTGTATTGTAGAATGTGTCGTACGCCCTTGTGTTAGGCTGAGGCTGGGGAAAAGTATGTTTCCTTGCATGATATGTTGAAAGATACGAATGAGAGGTGAAGCTTATTTGTGATCATTTGAAAGCGGACTTGGATAGGCAGAAATCCTACGTGGATTTAAAGCGTATGGAAGTGGAGCACGTGACTAGGGAAAAGGTTTTCTTGAAAGTTTCAGCTTGGAGAAGGTGTTACGCTTTGGACGTAAAGGAAAGTTAATTTCGAGGTTTATTGGACTGTATGAGGTGTTGGAATGTATAGGTCATGTGGCTTATCGATTGTGTTTGCCTCCTGAGTTGGATATGATTCATGATGTGTTTCATGTATCCATGTTACGGAGGAATCATTCGAATCCATCGCATGTAATGCCAGTGAAGGATGTTGAGTTGCGGCCGAATTTATCCTATGATGAGGAACCAATGCTAATCCTTGAATCCAGTAGTAAATTTCTTCGTGACAAGACAATTGAGCTTGTTAAGGTGATGTGGCGACATCGCGGTGTTGAGGAGGCCACATGGGAGAGTAAGTCAGACATGAAAGAATAGTTTCTGCAACTCTTTCCGCTAGGTAAATTTTGAGGAAGAAATTTCTTAAGTGGGGGAGAGTTGTAAAGCGCCATTTTTGGGCTTAGGTGTTTTCAAGGTCGATTAGACAGTCCAGAGGACCAAATTAGAGGATTCAAGTCAGTTTAAGGATTAATTTGAAATAAATAATTTTGAAAGGGATAAAAATATAGGAAAATATCCTAAAATCATTATTTAATATGTAGATGATTTTGGTAAAATCAATTTTGGAAAATGGAATTTTGAAATTTTACAGTTTGGCTAGTGACCAAAATGTAAAGAATGGGAAACTAATTTTAGTGACTGTTTTGTAAAAGGGTTAAAACTTAGAATCTTTAAGGAGCTATTTGGACAAAGTCTAATATCAGACTTTTCTCCTTAATTGGCTATTTTAAAAAGGTTTTAAAGGGGAATAAATAGGCTTGGAGAATTAACTTTATAATTAATTTCTAAAAACAAACTTTACGTAACTAATTTTTCTATAAAAGATTTTCTCTCAAATTCTCTCCAGCCAAGCACTCTTTTCTTCTTCAAAATCCTAAGAGAACTTCTTGATTTCTTCAATCTTTTTTATTTCAAAATGAGTTTCCTATGCTTTCCTATCAAAACTTTATTATTTTAATCTTGTTTTCTCATGTAAATCCAACCAATTAAGGGGGAAAGTCAACATTAGAGGTGAGCTTCGTTCTTCTCCTCTAATGAATGATTCTTTATTGAAATCCCCAAGTTATTGATCCATTATAAATGTTTTATAATGAGTTTTAATGATTTAGTTATGGAAAATTGATTAAATCGAGGTTTAATCGATGAGATTGATTATTTTCGTATTGAATCTGTTTTACTATGTTCTTGATTATATTAGAACATGATTTTGATGTTTTATAATTTTAATAAGTTGATTTTAACATTAAAATCCCAAAACTAGGTGAATCTCTAATTTTCTATGTTGTTGGTTATGAGTTTTTGAGGAGTTGTGGATATTTAATGAATGCTGGAGATATAAGGATGATGTTAATGTGTTTTTGGATGATAATTGATGATAATTGTTGGATTAAACCATTAGGTTTTGGCTGGGTTAAGTTTGAAAGGTGTTTGATGTTGTTTTCAGTTTGTTGTGGAGGGAAATTGGTTAGAATTTGATGAGGATTTGTGTGAATTGATGTTTCTAGGTTGTTGAATGCATTTTGATACATTGAATCCTATATTTTGTGTGGTTAAAGCAGGGGAGGTTGATTCTCAAGCTTGAGTGAGGTTTAGAAAGCCTTGGAAGCTTGGATTCGCATCAGCAATCAAAGTTTTGTGTAGTCGGTGAGTGAGAACGTGGTTTACAACTTTTCAAAGGTTTAAAAGTTATGTTTGAGAGTTTAGACTAAGCTTGAAATGTTGGTCTAAGCTCAGAAGTAAGTAAAGGATGATTTCTCCCTCATACTCGGCTTGACAATTGGTTTTGATGCGCTTGTTTTGATGATTTGATTTCTCACTGTGAAATGCAAGATTTGAGGATGGTTTAATGCTGGAATATGGTTATATAATGATGATGATGCATTTGGTAGTAATGCATGTTTTTCATAATGTTTTTGAACATTGGTTTATGCATGGTTGAATGCATTGGATAAATGGCTTTGAATGATACATATGAAAATAATAAGTTAATGTTAATGAAATGAATTATATTGGCAAGTGATATGGTTTAAAATGTTATCGGATATAGTTGGTCGGCCAAAATATTGATAGTGCACTATAAAAAGTTGTCTGGATGTTGAGGCGTTTGTGTGTACCAAAAACTCCATCCAAGTACCCTAACGGTTGAGGGGTTACATGGTACTGAAAACTCCTATTAGTGGGTTATACATCTAGCTGGTGAGTGGTGTTGAGGGGTTTATGTGTATCAAAAATTCCACGACGGGTACCACAACGGTGGAGGAGTTTATGGTACCGAAAACTCTCGTTGGTGGGATTTGGATGACTCCGGTTGAGATTGTATAAAGTGTTGAGAGGACACTTGTTGAATCTGTGTATCCGATGTAATATTTTGTAAACTAGAACTTGGTTGATGATCACTTGTAAACTAATATAATTGATGATGTATCATGTGAAGGATTATGTTGTATCATGTTGGTTTATACATGTTTTTCTCTTTAAGCCTTGCATTGGGTAGCTATGAATGGAAAGCTTAAATTGAGTGTAGCAAATAGGATTTTGCTGTTAATCCATGATACATGTTGCATATGGTTTAATATGCATATTTTGGAAATGTTAAGTGCATGGCTTTGAAAGGCATGATGGCATTGTTGATGTTTTGAAAGATGATTTAAAAGTGGTTTTCAAAGTAGATTGTTAAATTGTTTTAAATGCATTGATGGTGGTTGGTTTTAGAGCACTCCTCGCTAAGTCTAGTGTGCTTACGCTCTTTTTTTCCATCAATGCAGATAATTAAAGGTTGGGAGGCAGGGGGAAAGCAAGGATGAATCCAAGGACTTGATCTTCGAAAGTAGGGTTTTGATTTAGACTCGGAGTAATATAGACAATGTGTAACGCCCCGATTTTGGGCCTAGGAGTTTTACGATGGTTTATTCGGTCCAGTGGACCGGATTAGAGATTTGAGTCAGATTTGAGATTTAAATTGGATTCAATATTTTTATAGGGGATAAAAATATGGGAAAATAGTCTAAAATCTTTATTAAGTATATAAATGATTTTGGTGAAAGTAATTTTGGAAAAAAGAAAATAAAAAATGGGACATTTTGAGTTAGTGACCAAAACGCAAAGTTTGCAAAACTATTTTTAGTGACTATTTTGAAAATGGGTCAAAACTTTAAATCTTTAAGGAGCTAATAATACAAAAGGGTTTCATCAAATTTCTCCCTTTAATTAATTATTTTAATTAAGTTTTTAAGAGGTATAAATAGTTGAGAGAATTAATTAAACACAATTAAGCTTTTTAAAAGAATTTCACGTAACAAACTTTGTAACTTATTTCTCTCAAATTCTCTCCAGCCAAATACATTTCCAACCTCAATTTCTTCAGCTAAAAATCAGGATTTCAGATTTCTAATTGATTTCCTAAAGTTTTTACAACAAATTCTTATGGTTTCTATATTGATTTTCATGTTTTATCAAGCAATTAAGGGGAAGAATCAGCATTGGAGGTAAGGATTCGTTCTTCTCCTCTAATGAAAGGCTTTTTATTGGAATTCCTAAGTTCTTGATCCATTTTATATGCTTTTCATTGGATTTTGATTAATTAAACTCAGACTTATGGTTTAATTGGTGATTTATGATGAAAAATAGAAGAAATTCGTTGTGATCTATTTTTGCTGAGTTAAGGATTGTTTTATGACTTGATTTTCATGTTTAAAATGATAATGAAGTGAGTTTTGATGTTTGAATCCCAGAATCTATTGAATCGCTAGTTTGTTAGACTGGTGGTTAAGAGATTTTGAGGTGTTGTGGTTGATTATTGGTTGCTGGAGGTATAAGGTTGTTTTAGATTTTTGATTAGATGTTAATTGATGTTATTTGAAGGTTGAGATTCGTAGTTGTGGGCTGGGTTGAGGTTTTTGGTGAATCGATGATGTTTTCGGTTTATAAGTTGTGGTGTTGTGGGGGATTATAGTTGGATTCTATTAATTGATGTGTTGATGTGAGTTTGGATGCATCATAATGCATTGGATTATCTGTTATGATGTGTTTGAAATAGGGGAAAATAGTTCGGAAGTGAATCTTGGTGTTGAGGAGTTGTCGAAGGCTTGATTTGACATCGGTAAGAGAGGCGTTGCTTTGTCGGTGAGTGAAACAGATAAGAATGGCTTTTTAATGGTTTGAAAATGTGTATGGGAGTCTAGACTAGGCTTGACCTGGTCTAAGACTCGAAAGTAAGTGAAATGGTTTTTCTCTCTCGTTTTCGGTTGGCAAATACTTTATGAATGCACTTGTTTGATGAATGTTTACCTCCTGTTTTATGCATGAAATGAGTATGGTTTAATGCTAATTGATATGAAATGATGTTAGATGCATTTAGAAACTAATGAATGATTTTAAAGAATGTTTATGAACATGGCTTATGCATGGTTTAATGCACAATGAAATGATTTGAATAGTGCATATGAAAATAGTGAGGTATATTTATAAAAGTGGATTATATTAGTAAGTGATGAATCGAAAATGTTATGGAAATGTTATCAGATATAATTGGTCGGCCATAGGATTTAAAGTCGCTCGTGGTTAGAGGTAGTATGAGAGGTACTTACTCCAATCATGTGAACCCTAATGTTGTTGAGGTAACACTTAGATGGCTTTTACTCTAGCCATGAGCTATAGAGGTTGATGCGTCGAGTGTGTGAACTATATGTTGGAGGATTAGCCTTGGTAGTGTAGAGGTGGTGCATGTGTTGCACAACTCCATGCCAATGGGCTGCAAGAGATTGTGAAATCTCTTGGGAAATTCCTGTATCCGATGTTAATGATGGTTAATGGAAAGGTTGTATATGGTAATGGATCGCTTGAAAGCCAATATAATGTTTTGAATTGTTTCATGTTGATGGATTGGTTTGAATGTTGTGTTTTACACGTGTTATACTCCTTAAGCTTTGCATATGGGATGTTATGCTTGGGAAGGCTTAAGTAGAGGGAATTGCATATGGGATTATGCTGTGGAACCCATGAAACATGTTGCATATGGTTAAATATGCTGCTTTTTATAAAGATTAAGTGCATGTTTTGAAAGAATGGCATGATGGTTTGAAATGGCTTTAAATTGCATTGGATGATGTTTTGTGTTTTGAGCGCTCCTCACTAAGCAATGATTGCTTATGCTCTCTTTTATCATCAATGCATATTTGATTAAGTGCAAGTGGCCTAGCAAGCAAGCAAGGAATTTTCCAAGACTTGATTTACCAAAGTATGTTTGGGTTTTAAAGTAGTAATAAAGGCAATGTGGCTTGAATGTTGTTGGGAGGGTTTGAGTTTTTAATCCTCTGTTTTAGCAAGTTTATATTGCTATTTTGGACTTGTAATAAGCTTGTTTTGTCGGATTTTGCATATGGTCTATGATTTGGTTGCTTGAGTTCTAGGAAGCATGCCTATAGTTATCTTTGAAGCATGTCGATCATTACTTGATGATTGATCTATGGTAGTTGATGGTAAATGATCTATGATGATGTTACTTGATTGTTTGAAGCATGCTTAGGTGCTAGAATCCCAAAGCAAGTTTAAAAATCATCAAATTTTGACATTACAGGTCAGGGCGTATCAATACGCGTGTGCCTGTATCGATACAGGTAAGTATTTCCAGGCACAACGTATTGGTACATGGGTTCCCGTATTGATATGGGTAAGCACATCTCAGGCTTAGTGTATCGGTACACGTGTGCCTGTATTGATACGGGTAAGCGCATCTCAAGCATAGCATATCGGTACACGTGTTACTATATCAGTATAAGTCTACAGTTTTAAGCAATTATATATCGATACTCGAGGAGGCGTATCGATACAGTTTTGAGCTACTGGAATCTGGAGTTTTTGAGAATGCTCAGGTGTATCGATACACTTGATCGCGTATCGATACGGTCAGTGGTTAAGTTAGTTAAAAGTACGTTTTAAGGTTTTTGTTTTCTCCTATTTTAGTCCTTGATTGATATACTTGCCATTAAATGAGTTTGAATGATCCTTTTGACCTGAAATTTCACCAGTATGCATGTAATTGGTTTAATTAAGGATTGGTAATAATAATTACGAAATTGGCCCTTTGAAATAGTGAAATTTACATTTTGGTCCCTAAGTGTTATATATGCAATTGGATGAGTTCAGATACTTGTTTTAAGTTGAAATTTGGCATGTGTGCTTGTAATCTGATTAATGGAAAATTGGTAAAGAAAATTATAACTAGACCCTTATAGATTTGCAGAATTATGTTTTGGTCCCTATCTTGCAAAAGTGATCAATTGGATATCAATTCCATGCCCGATTGAGTTGAGTTTACACCTATGATCAGTATGTACATGTAGGTTAATATTTATGTCTCTAGATAAGATAAAAGAAAAAAATAGATGTGTTTTCCAAGATTTTCTTCTCGGTTTACTTCGGTAAACCTAATGTAGCTCGTTCGGTTCAGTCTTGCGACTAGGCTGGGTCGAGGGGTTACATTTGGTTGTATCAAAGATAGGTTATGATTGTTTGGAGTGGGTTATGGTTGGTTTATGTATGTTAGGAAGTTGTTTGATATGTATGTTGATTGAATTGAGTTGATTGCTTTGTACGGTGATTGATTGAGTATTATATGCCATGTTGGGGGTATGATTTGGGACACATTGCCTTATTACTACTGGTGCAAAATGCTTTTTGAATTGAAATGGAAGTCTTGAATCCTTGCTTGAGGTTGGCCTAATTTTTTTTGTTTTACCATGCCATAGATTATTGTTATGATGCCACCGAGGAGATAATTATGTTTTAATGCTAATACATATAGGCAAGATGAAGAGAATAATACTGTGCCTATGGAAGGGTTGCCACCTCCTCCACCGAATCCACCTGCGGGTGTGGAACAAGTACCACATGTGCCAGTTGGGCTAGTGTTGGGTGATATGACGCCTTTGATACAGGTGATAACGAGAGTCTTTCAGGCTATGGTTGATGTGTTGGTTTCAAGAGTCAAGGATCTTGAGAAGAGTTTGGGGTTGACATCCCGTGCTGGAGGATCTGGTCATGGTAAGAGATTCGTTGATTCTTATGTTGGTGGTGGTTAGTATAAGAGGCACTGTGATCAGAGACATCGACCTGAGCTTGGGCGGAAAGGTCAGTTCAGGTAGAGTTTTGAAGGTGGGATACCCGAGTGTGATCAGTGTGGGAAGAGATATTTTGGGGTTTGCTAGAGGTCAGATAAGGTTTGTTGGGGTTATGGATCTGGAGACCATGTTAAACGCGACTGTCCTTAGGCAAGACAGGTTGGTCCAGTCCCTACACTGGTTATAGCTAGTGCCTGTTGGAGTTGTGGGTCGACTGGTCATGTGAGGCGTGATTGCCCTACATTAGCTAGAGGTGTGCAGACTCCTGCACCTGTTGTGGTTGCCCTGAGGGGTCGAGGGCGTGGACGAGGAAATTTTCAGCCGAGAGATGGTGGGCTTAGGACTGTGGCACACACTGTTGCTATCCAGCCAGAGGGTAGAAGTCCCGCGAGGGTGTATGCACGTCACGGGGGACGTAGCGATGTAGATGTGATTGTAGGTACTAACACTGTGACATTGGACCACTAGATACGAGCATGTCCTCTCAATAATGAAATAGCTCATTCCAACTTCTCTGCGTTGGTTCATTAAAATATTAACATCATTTAACCATAGGTCGGCCGCCATTGGCCCACCTTCTCCGTGAAATTCTGGGGTTCCGAGCTTTTTAAGTTCCTTTGTTGATGATGCCTTAACTGGCACAGGTGCTGGAGATGGTACTGGTGCTGGAGGCTGATGTCTATTTACCATAGCTTCAAGAGCTTGTACTAATGCCTCATATTCGTGTGTTGGAGCTCTTTGTTGCATCGGTGGGTCTGCTGGGGCAAGAGCGGGAGGTGGAGCCTACTGAACATCATTGCTCTCACTTTGTACCTCCTCCTGATCCTCGTGCTCTCTTGCTTAACGTGACCCAGCAGTACTCGACATTATCGTATACTACGATAACCTATTCATATATATAAGGAGCAAAATCAAGTTACACCGATAGTACATCAATAATATTGACATCCTAGGGGCATGTATTTAATAACAAATCACTTTTAACTCGATTTAACCTCCAGAATTGGCTAAACCTATAGCTCTAATACCAATAAATGTAACACCCTTAACGTATACTCGTAGACCAAATATACACTAAAGATGTTACTGAATTATTAAGAAAACTTGACTTGAATTTTTTTATGACTTGTACTTTAACCCTTTTCGGTCTTGAATTTAAATCTACATCAGTCTATAGCATCTAGTTTCGACCCTAAATTATTTTATAAAATGTATAAAAATGTTTTTGAAATAAAAATATTATTTAGGGTGAAAACTAGGTACCCTGCCTAGACCTTTTCTTGATTTTAAAATTATTACGTGATTAGGGTTAAACAATATTTAATCATAATTATTTGTAGTAAACCATATTCTAATTCCATACATTTGTAATAATACGTAAGCATGATATAAACTTAGGTTTACAAAACAATTACACTATAAACTTACATACATACGAGTACATGCCCACTAGACATCAAAATTATATCGTAAAATGTACATAATGTGAACTACTACTATAACTTGATCTAACAAAATATTGCTCCTTCTCGCTACTTTACTTCAGAGAACCTACGTGTGAAATAAACACACGCTAAGTACGAACTTAGTGAGGCATAATTTCATTTAACAAACATAAATTAAGGTACTTATCATATGATATCATATTAAATTCCCTACCTAAGAAAGGATAGTACTATCAAGGTATTTCATAATCACTAGATATTCATGTGCATGTCATAAGTTCCTAAATTAATCATGATTCCAATATTTTATCACCATAAAACAAGTCATATACATGGTATAATTCACATAAGAAACATGATACATGTACATGATATGTTTCATATACATAACATGATTCATATACATGGCATATTTCATTTGCATGACATGATTTTCATGCATGGTATATTTCATTTTCATGACATGATTCTCATACGTGACATGATTCATATACGTGATATTATTCGTACACATGACATGATTCAATTATATATCATATTTCATATACGTGACATGATACGTTTATCATTGCCCAAAGTACACTATATGAGACTGAGGTACGCGAGTCATCTTGATATGACATCGTAGTGTCTAACGTGAATGTGAAGATGAGTACGTACTCGGGGACGCTCTTTGCTCCCCATAATATGAAGCACCTCGACAGTGCACTCGGGCACAGTGGGCGTGGATCCCCAGGGTGCATGTGATACAATCATTTTGTCACAATATCCTTTTTGATTTCATGAACATGAAGGTACAGCTGCTAAGGACTCTATGGCATGCCAACTATACCGTGGACTCTCATACATAATACTTGGGCATTTCTTTTTATCAATCCATTATTATAATCAATCATATAAATAATCATTCATATCACATGCTTCATCATATATAAATATATTCGTGGCAACATAGATCAACATACATATATATAGATATATATCATGTAACACTATTCATTGATAAGGTTGACTATTTGCTAGTCTTCCTATTTATAATTTAAACATATAAATGCACTCACCTGTTTTAGAGCAACTGCATCCGCACTAAGCTTACTCGGTTTTCTTATCCTTCTTTTTGTCACTTGGTTCTCCTTCGTTTTCTTTTGAAACTGTATAAACCAATCGATATATACATCACCATTCTAGTGTTCGATTTAAATCTAATACTGCTAAATTAATTATTGAGCATGACTATTCGAATATAATTTTTTTTTGAAAATTTTCTTTAATACTTTACGAAATGCCGAATAAATCCCCAGGTCTTTAGTGACCAATTTGGACATTAAACAATTGTTCAAACCCATATTTGAACAATTTCCATAATTAATTATTTATTTTGGACTATTTCCTTTTTAGTCCCCAAACTTATAAAAGTGACATTTTGGTCACTATATTGCCCTTGTACATTAAATTAATGTACAATTAAACCTTTCACTTAATTCTAATATCCTTATACATTTTCTTTTGACTTCCAAACTTCATTCATTTTTTTCATTCAATTTTTCTTTTCGAATTTGGTCCCTTATGTTTCCTTTCTTAACATTTCAATCCTTCAACTTTCATAGCATGCTTAAATCTTCAATTCTATCACTTTTCCATAAATTCAAGACCAATCCCTAACTTTTACTAAATTATCGTATTGGTCCTTGAATTTCTAAAAAATTTCATTTTGGTCCCTAATCACCAATTCAAGCTATTTTCACCATAATTCCATGATTCCCATGCTAAAATAAAATTCACAATAATTTCCCCTAAATTTTCCAAATTTTTGAAATAACCCCTAATTTACAACTTGGGGAAATTATTCAGCATGTCAACAAAATAGGTCTGCTAACATCATAATTCAATCAATTTCATCCTTAATTTAACTTTCTAACCAAAACCACCCAAATTTTAGGGTTAGGGTTTATAATCTCTAACATGGAATTTATCCAATTTCAGCCTTAATTCCATGTTTAAATCATAAATTCAACTATCTACTAGTCTAATTCCATCATCAACTTCAATTTCTACAACCAATTTTCATCCATAACATAACTCATACTTGACCTTTATCATGCAAAATACTATCAAATTGAAGAGAATCAAGTGTAGAGCAATTTACCTTAAACAAATTTACTTGAAACTAGTCTTGGTTTTCTTTAAAATTGGCTTGAAAGTTTGAACTTCTTCTTCCTCCTTTTTGCCAGAATTTGAACAGCTCCTTTGGGGATAAGATGATTTTTTTATCATCTTTTTACCTATTTAATCCATGTGTAATATTAAATGAATTTAAAATTCATTTAATTAGTGTAATTACCATTTTTGCCTTTTTATTATAATGGCCATGATTCAGTCTCATAAAAACCAATGGCTAAGATTTAATCCATGTGAAAATATTCTTCCCAAATTTCCCTCAAATTTTCAAAATATTTCAAAAATGCCATCCATGGTAAATTTCCAATTTGCCCTCCAACTAGACTTTATTTACAACAAGTCTTGAAAATTGTCATTACATCACAATCTAACTAAATATAGTTAGAATCCAACCAAATGTAATAAAATACTCATAAAATAATATTTTATGTGTTTTCCATAATTTCTTGGAACTTTCTTTAAAATTTCAGTTCGATCCGATATACCGATATTTACCGGGAAATTTTATCAAATACATTTCCTCCCAAAAATCTTATCTCCAAAATCCATTTCAAATATTATTGACTTAAAATAAATCCTTTTTACCAGTCAAAATATTAAATATGGGACCTTCCCACCTTGTACTACTCTGGTTTGAGCACGCTTAACAATTTTATTCGATCCAAAAATTCTAAAAATACAAGCCTCATACGAAAAATTTGAGTAACACAGAAATGCCACTCTTATAGGTGAACTATTCATTTATGTGGTTAACTTACATAACTTTTGGAAATTACACTCTAGTCCTTGAACTTTTCCAAGTTCACACTTTATCCCTAAACTTTCAAAAATTACAATTTGGTGACTAGTCCAAAAATCAGGATATTACATTCCAGGCACAGCGTATCGGTACACGGGTTCCCGTATTGATACGAGTAAGCACATCTCAGGCTTAGCATATCGGTACACGGGTGCCCGTATTAATACGGGTAACCGCATCTCAGGCTTAGCGTATCGGTACACGGGTGACTATATCGATACAGGTCTACAGTTTTAAGCATAGCGTATCGATACTTGAGGAGGCGTATCGATACGGTTTTGAGCTACTGGAATATGGAGTTTTTGAGAATGCTCAGGTGTATCGATACACTTGATCACGTATCGATGCGGTCAGTAGTTAAGTTAGTTAAAAGTATGTTTTAAGGTTTCTAATTTCTCCCATTTTAGTCCCTAATTGATATACTTGCAATTAAATGAGTTTGAATGATCATTTTGACCTGAAATTTCACCAATATGCATGTAATTGGTTTAATTGAGGATTGGTAATATTAATTACGAAATTGGCCCTTTGAAATAGTGGAATTTACACTTTGGTCCTTGAGTGTTATATATGCAATTGGATGAGTTTGGATACTCGTTTTAAGTTGAAATTTGGCATGTGTGCTTGCAACCTGACTAATGGAAAATTGGTAAAGCAAATTATAAGTAAACCCTTATAGATTTGCATAATTATGTTTTGGTCCCTATCTTGCAAATTTGATCAATTGGATATCAATTCGACGCCCGAATGGGTTGAGTTTACATCTTTGATCAGTATGTACATGTAGGTTAATATTTATTTCTCTAGATAAAATAAAAGAAAAAATGGTTGTGTTTTCCAAGTTTTTCTTCTCGATTTACTTTGATAAACCTAATATAGCTCGTTCGGTTCGATCTTGCGACTAGGCAGGATCGAGGGGGTTACACAATGTGGTTAATTGTCATTTGCAAGGGTTGCTTTGTTAAACTCATTGTTTGTGCAAGTTTTAAATGTTGATTTGGACTTGATTGAGGCTTAATATGCTTGTGAATGGTTTAGAACTATGTTTTGAATATTGACTAGTAAGCACGTCTCTAGATGTTGTGGATATTTGAATTATGCTTGTTTGATTTGCTTTAAATGATTGAATGATTGTGTTAAATATGCCTTTGATGACCTATGATGTTTAGGTAAGGTTTGGTTTGAATATTCCAAAGTGTCATATGTTGGACCTAGAAGTCATTACAGGCCTTCGCATACCGGTACGGGTCACTTGGTTTCAGTACGCAGGGTTTGGGAAGGCTCAGAGCATCAAAAATTTACAAAGGGTATCGGTACGCCTAGCCACCGTATCAGTAAGCCTAGAGGAAAATACACAATGGTTTTGGTACACGGGCTCCCGTACCGCTATGCTCTTTAGTTACTAGAATCTGGTTTTCGAAAATAATCCTTAAAAGATCGGTACGGGAGTGGAACCGCATCGGTACGGGTTTGCTCGACACACCATATCGAGATAGGGTTCTCAATACCGGTATACAGATCCGTTATGTTAGTTGAATCGTATCGATACGGATATTTCTATATCAATACGCATTGTATTTCTTTAGGTTTCTATATGCTAATGTTCGAAAATGTGCATTTTAGTCCCAGAATGTTATGTATGCACATAATATGAGTTCGAATGATTGTTTTAAGCTGGAACTTGACTTGTGAGAATGGAATTTGATTAATGAAGGATTGGTAACTTGGAATTCAGTGAAGTCCTTGTAGTTTGTAAAAAAATATGTTTTGATCCCCGAAGTGCTTGTTTGAGCCATTGAACCCTGTTTTGAAATTTGACCGCAATGTTAACGTATCCGCTGATGCATGTTTCTCATAGGATCTAATCAATGCATTTAGACAAAATGAAATTTAAAAAAGGATCCAGTTTAGGTTATTAGTTCGGGTTTGCTTCGGCAAACCTGATCTAGCCCTTTTAGCTCAATTTCGGCTAAATTGGGTTTAGGAGGTTACAAGCCGTACCGATACGGGCCTTGCCTATACTGATACAAAGTTGCTTCCAAAATTATATAGAGGGATTAGCATACCGATACCCCTAGTGCAGTACCGATATGGAAGTATCATGTACCAGTACGCCCAACGGCCTGCAACGGCTAGTTCTCTGATTTAAATGCAAGTACCCATACAGACATCACGCGTACTGATACCCACACCTATAACTGCCTCTAATGGCTGGAAAATGTCCCCAACGGCTCCAAATTATTCCTAACTGCTGGTAATAGCAACAAACTCATTCCAATTAATAAAAGGAAGGCTATAACACTTAAAGATGGTGAGAGACCACATCAAAGCTTAATGTTCAACAGAAATTGAGTTTAAGTCTAGATTTTCTTCATTTCTCTTGTAAATATTTGTAGAGAGTGATTTTGTTGTTTCTACCCTTCACCCTTTCTTGTGAACTCAATTGTGCAAACGCCCACCTTGTGAGGTATTTAGTTTACAAAATAAACCTTGTAAAAGGGAATTTTCTAGTTTAGCCTAAGGAAATACTAGAGTGGTTCTATCTTAGCCATTAAAAAGATAGGGGTGTAAAGGTTTCCTCTTGAGCCTAGAAAAAGGGAAGAATTCTTAGTGAATTGGAAAATCCTTAGTGGTGTGCTAAGGTAATGGATGTTGACTCGATTGGGTAGTCGAACCAGACTAAATCATCGTGCAAATTGTCTATTAATTTTTGGTTTAACCAATTCATTCAAGAAACAAATTTCAACCCTCTTGATGGTTACTCGAAAGATTGATTCGAGCATGCTACGAGCCTTTCAATTGGTACCAAAGCCTCATCTCCATCAAAGGACTAACATCCGGGAGTAAAGATCATTTGCTCAAAGTCCACCAATCAAGAAAAATGGCAATATTTGAAGAAGGTTGATCTATCTCGTGTCCTCCGCTCATTGAAGGAGAAGTATACTTCCAATGGAGCAATGTTGTAACCCCCTTGACCCGGCCTAGCCGCCAAGGCCGAATCAAGGATGTCGCATTAGGTTTGAGAAGTAAACCCAAACTAATAACCTAAACTAGTCCATTTTTTTCTTTTTATCTTGCCTAGAGGCTTAATTAACCCTAAGGTATGATGTACAACAGCAGAAAATGAAACAAGCATTCGATTTTCAAGACTTAACACTTTAGGGACCGAAATATAAATTCTATTAATTAAAGGACCTAATTGCAAATTTATGTTACCAACCTTCAATTAGGTTCATTACATGATAATTAAGCACTAGAAAATCTATGACCAATTTGCAAAGAGTCCAGAAAATAGCATGAAAAAACCAGAATTAACTAACCTTGTACCGATACAGGCTTGCACCATATCGGTACAAGTAAACGTGGCATACTTGTATTGGCACGATTGTTCGAGTACTGATGCTTGTTGCACATTTCAAAATTAGGGGATTCTAGTAGCTAAAACTCGTACCAGTATGGTACCCTGTGTACCGATCCTAGTATAAAATTCCTCAAGGGCGTACCGATATGACAGCTACTCGTACTGATACCCCTTTGTTATTTTTCAAATTGAGCCGTATCAGATCCCGCGTACCGATCCCAAAGGACTTGTATTGCTACGATTGGGACGGTAATGACCTCTTGGCCAAACATATGGCACTTAGGCTCGATCTAACATGCTTCAAACATCAAAGAAACACCATCTAACATGTTTAACATTATTTCCATAATCATCCAAACATGCTATGTGAACATTCAATCCATAGCAAATCAATCAAGAGAACCTATAGGCATGGTCTCCACCTAAGCATGCAATTCTCATCCCAAACCTACATTCAAGGCATATAACCTTATACAAGTCCAAAATACCAAATAGAACATGTCCAAAAATAGGGAGTAAGGAAACAACCCTCTCAATTACAACTAGGTCACATTGCCCTTTATTACTATAAGTTCATTTATTAAAACCATACTTGAAGTAAAACAATTCTTGGATTCCTCCTTACTTGCTTATTGCCCCGAAAGCTTACTTTCCTACATTGATGAGAAGGGATTAGCTTAAACATATAATGCCTAGTGAAGGATGCTCTAAAAACACTCATCAATGCATTTAAACCAATTGAATCAAACCACTTTGTAAACATCATGATTAAACATCTCATGCCCTTTTTACCTTTGTAAGACTTGCATATTAAACCATATGCAAAACATGTATCATGGATCTTATGCATAATCTCACATGCACAAACTCAATTAAGCCTTCACATGATTACTCATCCAATAGCAAAGCTTAAAAAGCAAAACATGTATAATCGCATTATGCAAAACATAATTCATCCATCATGATACACTAGTTCATATATTGGCATTAAAGTGACCCAAAAGCAAAACCTTTTCTTTATTCAAAACACATCGGATACACGAATTTCACTAGTGGTTCCTTAGACCACTCAACATACATACATAATCGGAGCATACGGAATAATTAACCTCTCAAAGATTATGATGTATAATATCTACAATGGGAGCATACGGTACATTTAACCCCTCGACCATTGCGATACGTAATCCACCAGCGGTAGAATACGACACAATTAACCTTTCGACCGTTACAATTCCCATGGTGGAAAAAACGGTACAATCACAACCCCTCGACACACATGAGGTGACTTATTGTAGTGCAATTTAAACCCTATGGCATACCAACTATATCCGATAAAATTTAATCATTGTCACTTGCCAATATATTCCATATTAAACATGATACCTCATTGTTTTTCATATGCATCATTTAAACCAATTTCCAATGCAACAAACCATGCATTTACATATCATTGAAATACTTTTCATTAAGCATTTATCATGCTCAAATATCATCAATATAAGATCATTTGGGTCACAATCCATTCCCAAAACATGCATATAACAGTAGGTATCAAAACATAAGCATAGGCATGAGAATATCAACCTTGCCAAACCGAAATTAAGAGCGAAATTGTCAAATACTTACTTCCGAGCTTAGACAAGCGTTTCAAGATTAATCTAAACTTCCAAAATCACTTTCAAACCTTTACAAAGCTATAAACCATGTTTCCACTCACCGACAACAAAAAGTTCCACTTGTTGATGCAAAATCAAGCGTCCGAAGCTACCGAAACTTCACGACTCACTGTCAGATCAAACTCCCTTGTTTTATCCACACAAAAATATAGCATTAATGCATCATTATGCATATTTAAATCCAGCAACATCAATTCTCAACATCACCTCTCCAAGAACCATTATAAACCTTCTAAAAACAACCAAAAACCACTTCGATATCAACCTAAACAAAGCTCAGTCATAACCTAACGATTTGAACATCTAATCAACATCAATTAACATCTAAAAACACTTGCAAATTCATCTTATACCTCCATCAACATCATAACACCACTAAAACCTCAAAATCTAACTATTCACAACCTAGAAAATTAGCAATTCAACTAGTTTCGGGATTTATTTTATACATCTCTTCTCATAACATTAAAACATGTCTTAGATGTGATATACATCAATTAAAACCACCGCAAATCAGATCTATAACAAAGATCCACTAATTTCTTATTAAAACTAACTTTAAACCTTTTAATCTTAATTTTCTCATCAACACACATCAAAGACCAATTGTAAAAGATCAAGAACTAGGGAATTTTAGTAAAGAACCTTTGATTAGAGGAGAGAAACGAAAATCACCTATAATGGTTGGATTCTCCCTTAATTGGCATGATTTGAGTGAAATCTCCAAGAAAACAAGTGAAATTTGATGTAAAAATCAAAGAAATCAATTGAGAAATCAAAATGAGATTGAGAAGTGTTAATTCCTGATCATTTTGGAGCAAGAGAGGTAGTTTGGCTGCTAGGAAAATTGAGAGAAAAGTTGACAGCAAAAGTGGTTACGTGAGAAAAACAAATAATCTTTTTAAAAATCTTTTCAATTAAATCTATTTTATTTTTATTTAATAAACACTTTAAAACCTTTTAAAATAGCCTAAATTAAGGGAAAAGTCTGATTAAAAACATGGGTAAATTAGCACCTTAAAGATTCTAAGTTTTGACCCTATTACAATTTAGTCACCAAAATAGTTTTCAAACTTCACATTTTAGTCACTATAACAAAATGTCCATAATTCAAACATTATTTTATCAAATTGAGTTTACCAAAACCCTTAAAATAATACTTAAGTATTTCCCACCATTTTTTCCACATTTTATTTCACGTTAAAAACATATTTATTATGAATTAATTCCTAAAACTAGTTCAAACAGCCTAATCTGGTTCACCTGAACCGTCTAATCTATCTATCAAACTTCTATGCCCAAATTTAGGGCGTTACAACTCTCCCCTCTTAAGAAATTACGTCTTCAAAATTTAACTGACGAAAAAAGATGAGGAATCTACTTCTTCATGTCCTCTTTCCTTTCCAATGCGGCTTCCTCGACACCTCGATGTTGCCACAACACTTTTACCAACTCAACGGCCTTCCCATGAAGAACCTTACTGCTAGACTACAAGATTTTCACTGTTCCTCATTATTGGTCAAATCCAAATTCAACTCAATCTCTTCATCACGCATCACATACGATGGGTCCGATCTATACCTCCAAAGCATCGACCATAGAAAACATCATGCATCTTTTCCAACTCCGTGGGTAAGCTTAACCTATAAGCAATTGGACTAACATGCTCTAACACCTTGTAAGGCCCAATGAACCTCAGACTCAATTTCCCCTTTTGTCCAAACCTCATCACCTTTTTCCAAGGCAAAACTTTTAGAAACACTTTTTCACCAACCGCAAACTCAATCTCCTTACGCTTCAAATCAGCATAGGACTTTTACCTATCCGATGTTATCTTCAACCGATCACTGATAAGCTTCACCTTCTCATTATTTCCTTTTAACACATCAGGCAAAGAAACATATTTCTCACCTGCCTCAGCCCAACAAAGAGGCATATGGCACCTCCTACCATACAAAGCTTCATACAGAGCCCTTTGGATGCTCGCCTAATAACAATTATTATAAGCAAACTCTACAAATGGTAGTTGCTTCTCCCAAGTTCCTTGGAAATCAACGATCCAACACTGCAACATATCCTCCAAAACTTGGATAACATGTTCAGACTGACCATCCGACTGAGGATGATACAAAGTACTAAAATTTAACTGTGTACCCAAAGCTCTATGCAAACACTCACAAAACCTTGATGTAAAGCGCGGATCGCTATCTGACATGATAAAATTAGGTACACCATGCAACCTCACGATCTCAGCAATATACATATCTGGCAATTTATCCAACGTATACGTTGTATGCACTGCCAGAAAATGTGCACACTTCATAAACTGACCCACAATTACCCAAATAGAGTTCTTCCTTGACGACGTCAAAGGTAAACCCGTCAAAAAATCCATGGTAATTCTCTCCCACTTTTATTTTGGAATCCTCAACTGTTGCAACAATCCAGAAAGAAACGAATGCTCAGCCTTAACACGCTTACACACTATACATCGGGCAACAAACTCCGCTACATCCTTCTTCAAACCAACCCAATAATACTTATCCTTTAAATCTCATTACATCTTCGTACTACTAGGATGCATAGAAAAAGGACTAGAATGTGTCTCCGTCAAAATAGTGCGCCTCAACTCAATATCTTTTGGCACAACTATTTAACCCTTAAAACACAAAACACCATTATCATTAAAACAAAAATTCGTCTGATTACCTTCTATAATTTCCCGACTTAGGTTGAATGAAGATCGGAGCTTGCGTCAAAGCATCCTTCAACTTCTCAAAAGCTTTTTGTCTACTCTCCATCCACTCAAAATGAACATTCTTTTGCAACAACTTAGTCAATAGAGCATCAATTCTTGAGAAACCATTAACAAAGCGACGATAATATCTTGCCAACCCAAGAAAACTATGAACCTCTAACATAGACTTAGGTGACTTCCAACTCACCACCGCCTTAATCTTATGCGGATCCACATGAATACCTTCCACCAACACAACATGTCCAAGGAAAATTACTTCCCTTAACCAAAATTCACACTTGCTCAACTTGGCAAACAACCGTTTATCCAACAAAGCTTGCAACACAATCCGCAAATGCCAATCATGTTCTTCCTCCGTACGAGAGTACACAAGGATATCATCAATGAACAAAACCGCAAATTGATTTAAATATTCATAGAACACCCGATTCATCATATCCATGAAAACATAAGGTGCATTTGTCAACCCAAAAGGCATCACCAAAAACTCATAATGTCCATAACCTGTGCAAAAAGCAGTTTTTAACACAACCTTATTCTTAACACTTAACTGATAATAACCCAAGCTCAGATCAATCTTGGAAAACATTGTAGCACCCAGAATTGATCGAGAAAATTGTCAACTTGTTCAGTTGTCGATAATCAACACATATTCTTCTTTTTCACGAACAATATTGGTGCTCCCCAACACAACACACTTGACTGGATAAAACCACGATCCAACAGCTCCTGAAGTAGAATCTTCAACTCCTTCAACTCTTTAGGGTCCATGCAATACGGAGCAATCAGCACTGGAGCCATATTTGCATATGTCTTGATACAAAACTCTACCCTACAATCAAGTGGTAACCCTAACAACTCCTCCGAAAATACTCCTGGAAAATCACAAATGGTACGCATATCCTGAACACACACCTCCTTCATATTTTGTTTCATAACATAAGCTAGATATGCTTGACACCCAAACTCCAACAACTTTCGCACTTCTATAGCCGAAACTATATTGGATAAGAATTAAACATTCTCACCCACAACCACCACCTCATAATTATCAGCAAGCTTCAACGAAACTTGCATGGTTTCGCAATCGACCACAACCCTATGCTCAATCAACCAATCTATACCCATGATAACATTAAAACCATTAAATGGCAAATCCATTATATCAATCGCAAACACATGACCTTGAACCATCAAAGGACATCTCCTAAACTTTCTAGCAACTATTGTTTCTCCAAAAGAACTAGTTACTCACATACCCACATCTAACACTTCTACTGGTATATTAAGCAAACGTGCATGTTCGCACAAGACATATGAATACGTAGAACTAGAATCTATCAAAGAAAGCAATGACATAGACTGTAAAGTAAAAGTACCTATAATCACATATGTGTCATTTCTTCCCTCATAATGCGCATAGATCCTTCCAGGTCTACCACCATCGGGTTGTATAGCCACTGTATGAGCAACAGTCCTCTGACCTTCCTCCCAACACTAGAAATTTCCTCAGCCACAACCATGGCCTCTTTGTGATGCAACAACAGGTGCAAGAGCTTGTCCATCCTTAGTCGTCTACGAACAATCACGTCTCAAATGATCCTGCAAACCACAGCTCCAACATTTTCCATGTGTAGCCCAACACTCTCTCGGATGGCGTTTCCCACAGCACCTACACTCGGGGTACTTCAACATAGGTGTTCTGACCCTACTGTCCATGCCCGACATTAACCACATCTCTGGTCAAGGCGATACCTCCTATCACAATTCTTCTTGAATCAACCACCACAAATATTCGAATCAACAAATCTTTTGTTGAAACTCAAGCCTCTAAAATGAGAAGACAAACCTATTTTTTGCTCAATATCCTTGGCTTGGCTAACCAAGACATCAAAATCAGTATAGTCTGAAGCCAACATATAGGTATTAACATCATTGACCAAAATATATCGGAAATGTTCACATTGTTGCTGATCTTCAGGAACCAACTTAGGTGCATACTGGCTCAATCGAACAAACTAAACCTCATACTCTGAAACTGACATATTACCTTGGACCACACTTTTTTCATCCTAGAATAGAGTACCCAAATACTTCCTCTAAAAATAGCACCAAAAAATTTCCATGACACGTCTTCGGGTGCCATTCTCGCTATAATGGTAGTCCCCCAACTATAAACAGCTCTCTGAAGCAAAGATACGATACAACCCAACTTATGCACTTCTGTACACTCCATATGACCAAGAGAATCTTCTTGGTACTCACAAACCACTCCTCAGCTGCCTTAGAAGTTAATCCTTTGAACTCAGAACCTCCTAAACTACTTAAACGCTCCAATGGAAGTCCTAGATTAACAACTATTGCAGGTGTTGGTGCCTGAACATGCACTCCAGCCATAGCTGCCTGAAAAGATTCAGTCATAGCCTAGATTAAAGGTGTCATACCCTCAAATATTAGACTAGGTAAAACTGGCGGCGCTTGCCCAACATCCACTCCCGCTAGCAGATTAGGTGAAGAAGGAGGCAAGCCTTCAAGATACACAATCTCACTCTTAACTCCCAGCCCACCGGCAACAAAATTAGGCTAGCTTCAAACAAAGATCCAAGATGTTCACATTTCAAAAACAAAATCCTTTTACACTTGTAGTAATAAGGTAATGTGTCCCCAAAGTTTTACCCTAATACATCACACTTCAATCATGAAATCATAATCAAACACCGTACATATCATACAACAATTCTCAACCATCAACAACATCACAAACAAACACGACCTATCTCCCAACTTTTTTAAACCTGGCTCTAATATCATCAAATGTAACCCCCTTGACCCGGCCTAGCCGCCAAGACTGAATAAAGGACGTCATATTAGGTTTACAGAAGCAAACCCAAACTAATAACCTAAATCGATCCATTTTTTATCATGCCTAGATGTTTAATTAACCCTAAGATGTGATGTACAACAACGGAAAATGAAACAAGTAATAGATTTGAAGGACTTAACACATTAGGGACCAAAATATAAATTCTATTAATTAAAGGACCTAATTGCAAATTTATGTTACCAACCTTCAATTAGGTTCATTACATGCCTCTACGTGAATTTACATCAAATTTGGATCACAATATCATCATTAATTGAGCACTACAAAAACAATGACCAATTTGCAAACAATCCAAAAAATATCATGAAAATGCCAGAATTAATTAACCTTATACCGATACAGGCTTGCACCATATCAGTAAGAGTCAAATTGGCATACTCGGGTGGGTACAATTGTTCGAGTATCGATCCCTATTGCACATTTCAAAATTAGGGGATTTTAGTAGCTAAAACTCGTATCGGTACGATACCCTGCGTACCGATCCCAGTATAAAATTCCTCAAAGGAGTACCAATACGGCAGCTACTCGTATCGATACCCTTTATTTTTCCCCAAAATGAGCCATATCAAACCTTGCACCGATCCCAAAGGACCCATACCAGTACGACTAGGCCTGTAATGACCTCTTGGCCAAACATATGACACTTAGGCTCGATCTAACATGCTTCAAACATGAAGCAAACATCATATAACATGTTTAACATTATTTCCTTAATCATCCAAACATGCTAGGTGAATATTCAATCCATAGCAAATCGATCAAGAGAACCTATAAGCATGGTCTCTAACCAAGCATGCAATTCTCATCCCAAACCCACATTCAAAGCATATAACCTCATACAAGTCTAACATACCAAATAGAACATGTCCAAAAATAGGCAGTAAGCAAACAACCCTCCCAATTTCAGCTAAGTTGCATTGCCTTTTATTGCTACAAGTTCATTTATTAAAGCCATACTTGAAGTAAAACGATTCTTGGATTCCTCCTTACTTGCTTGTTGCCCCAAAAGCATACTTTCCTACACTGATTAGAAGGCAGAGCGTAAGCATATAATGCCTAGTGAAGGATGCTCTAAAAACACTCTTCAATGCATTTAAACCTTTTGAATCAAACCACTTTGTAAACATCATGCTTAAACATCTCATACCCTTTTTTACCATTGTAAGACTTGCATATTAAACCATATGCAAAACATGTATCATGGATCTTATGCATAATCGCATATGCAAAAACTCAATTTAAGCCTTCACATGCTTGTTCATCCAATACCAAAGCTTAAAGAGCAGAACATGTATAATCACATTATACAAAACAGAATTCATCCATCATGATACACTAGTTCATATATTAGCATTAAAGTGACCCAAAAACAAAACCTTTTCTTTACTCAAAATACATCGGAAACACGGATTTCACTAGTGGTTCCTTAGACCACTTAACATACATCCATAACCGGAGCATACGACACAATTAACCTCTTAAAGATTATGATGTATAATATCTACAATGGGAGCATACGACACATTTAACCCTTCAACCATTATGATACGTAATCCACCAGCGGGAGAATACGACACAATTAACCTCTTGATCGCTGCAGTTCCCATTGTAACACCCCCACCTAGTTTGGTAGCAAACTAGTTCAGGAGCGTTACCGAGAACACTAGAAACACGAATAATTTAAAATGTTTCAAGAACTCCTCTAATAGGCGAGATGAATGATTAGCAAGAAAGCAATCCAGACAATTACTTTTGATCATACAAGCAAGACATGTTTATCATTCTTGTTCATTATATGCCAACCTTTGATTAGTCATTTTTAAGTTACATTCAAAGATTAATAACTACTTAGTCATGTAGTCATATGTAACATTCAAATAACATTCTTAATTAGCAAGGCATTCACAATCAAGTATACAAGCATGTCTATCTTATTATTCATCTACGTTACCACTTAGCTTATTCATTTTCAAATCTACATTCATGCAATCATATAAACTTTCAATTAGCATACCTAGACTAACATGTTTCATTTTAACTCAATCTCATTACATTCAAGACATGTAAATATTTCATGTAAGTTTGACTAAACACAATCATATATACATGAAGTTGAATATATCTCAAGCAAGCATATCATGTTTCATAGACATTATAGGTCATTAATGGGACTAATTACCTTTAATTGTTCATTCAAAGTTAATTGCTATTTAGTCATGTGAACAAGCAAGGCATTCGAATGGCCTATATAGACTAGAACATTTTCGTTTGAATCCAACATTCCATTTAAGTCATGTAAATATTTCATGTAGGTTTAACTAGTCATACTTTTATGTACGTACATTAAAAATAACTTCATGTAAGCATGTGACATAACACTCCTTTCCTACATGGCATTAACAAGCTCAAGTATAACAATAAACATTTCCATCGTTCATTTTAGTACATATATGCGCAGCAAGACTCATTCATTCACATGAAATTTTAACATTTACACATAGAGTTCTAGCTACCAAGTTGACAACATTAAAGGCCAACTTCATACATATATACAAAAGATCTTTCAAGTATCAAAATGCATAGCTTAGCTTAACCGTATACAAATCTAGGTGCCACCAACTACTAGGAGCATTACAAACAAGTATGGATTCATACTTATGCTTTGCTTGTGCCTTACTTCAAGCTCGAGAAATATGACTTCGGGATCAAGCAATTCACCTTGAAGCACCTAACCTATAGTTTGGGAAGAGAGAAAATGAGAGTGATAAGTACGATATGTACTTAGTGAGGTAGTACTAGTTCTAACCAATTATTATGTCATGTCTCCATTAATCAAGTAGCCCTATTAAGGTTTATAGCATTCCAAGTCAAGCAAAAATCATGAACTCATGTATCATCATACTTATGACAATCAAATATCAAGGCAAGCAAATGTTAAGTAACCAATTTGTCAAGCAAATCGAGCAGCATGGTAAGCTTATCGAGTAATTATCAAGTGCACATTTTCTAGTATCATTTGAATAGCAAGATAGCATGACAAGCAAAATTAGAGATCACAATTCAATCTTCAATCATTTCAAGTCAATCGATAGCACGTTTAAGCAAATCACAACATTTCCAAGTCAAGTAACATAATCACAATTTATTTCAAGCTTATCACTCAAGATATGTTCACAAGTTATACACATTGATTCAAGTGAGAGTATAAGTCCATTTTGAGTAGCATTTCATGTGACAAGTTTATCAAGTGTACAAGTATACATTTTAAGTAGCATGTAAGCCTTAAGCCTTAATTATTGCTTGTTTACTTTCTTTAATTTGAGCCTTATTACTTGGCTATCCATTATACATGTTTATACATTCTTGCAATGCAAAACATTCCATGTTTTTATTTAGTCTAGCCAATTCAATCATATAACATGTACATATAATTCACCATGTCAAAACAGTCCATATTTTCATTTAATATTGCCAATTTCGTCATATAACACGTACACATAATTCACAATGCCAAATTAGTCCATATTTTCATTTAATCTAGCCAATTTCAGTCATATAACACGTACACATAATTCACAATGCCAATTCAATCCATATTTTCATGTACAAGATGTACATGGCAGTAACACTCATTAATTCAAGTAAGATCGAGATCGTTTTCAACTAACAATCATGAAACAAGAAGTTTGAGTATACAAGTCAAGTAATATGTTCAAGTAATCAAGTTTGCATGTCAAGCAATTCAAGCAAACTAATCAAGTAGATATTAGCTCAAGTGAGACCATAAGCCATTCCAAGTAGCAAATTATACAATACAAGGTCCAAACATAGGCAATTATCATTTCAAGAGTTTCATGTCAAGAATCAAGCATTACATGTCAAGCAATTCGAGTATTTCAAAGATTCATGTCAAGTGATTCAAGTGTTCATGATTTCTTGTCAAGTCATTTAAGTATTTCAAGATATAATTCAAGTATTCAAGATTTTCTTTTGAATTTCTTTATTTCAAGGTTTCATGTCAAGTGATTCAAGTGTTCAAGATTTCTTGTCAAGTCATTTAATTATTTCAAGATATAATTCAAGCATTCAAGATCTTCTTTTGAATTTCTTATTCAATTTCTCAATAAGGTTCATATCTTTTTAACATGTTTGCCTTCGATCACAATTGGTCATGAATAACATTGGTCAATGTTTCACCATAAAGGTCCAAGAGATAATTAGCTCAAAGCACATAGCAATGGCTAATATTGGAAACATGAAATCCTATACTTCTCACTATCCAACCAACTGTCGCCAATCTCCGTACAACTCCCCTGTTACCTCCAACTGTCGCCAATAACATATTACATGTAATGGGGCATACCCTGAGCCATGGCTCATGGACCGTAATCCCGAGTATACCATGCATCATACGATTGTATCCAAAGACTTCCATTGTAGGCAATTTAAGTCTTTTTAATCTTTAAACTTTTATTAGAGGGATATTTTTATACTTTAAAGCTTGTTGTTGTTTCTTATGTTTTATGCCTTCATGTTCAAGTCGACATAATTCATATTCAAGAATTATATTCAAGCAAGTTATAGAAATATCATGCTTAGCCCTTAGACTAGTTGAGCCTTAGCTCTTCAATTACTTTTCACGTTTTCAAGTGTTTCATGTTCAAGGCAAGACAATTCATGTTCAAGGATCACATTCAAGCAAGTTATATCAAGGTCAAGCTTAGCCCTTAGGCCAATTGAGCCTTAGCTCAACAATTTTCAATTTAACTTGTTATTCGAGTAAACATTTTACATATGCCATCTTAGGCATCAAGCAAGATCTTTATTTCATGACTTAATTCATGTTATCAAGTATTTTCATCATAGAAATCCGTACAAGCAAGCATTCGATGGTTCACACCTAAGGCATTAAGAATCAAGCATTTATTTCATAGAGCACTATCAAGCAAGCATTATAATAAGTCATATCCAAGGCATGGAATCATACATTTGTTATCACTTTTCTTTCTAATTAATTTATCAATTTGCATGCTATTACATACTCACAATTTTAGTTTAGTCCAATCTTCCCCTTTTTATTCAAATTCAAGTTAAATTAAGTTCATTATCATGGCATATCAATAGCAAGAAGGTAGTCATGCATATTTGGTTAGGACCTAAGTCCTAACCCTATTGTAAACTACACTCACCTCTTATCCTGAAGTTATGGATACCCGAATCCTTAACCAAGCTTGCTACTTATTCAATTTCCTTCCTAGCTTCTTCTTGGTCTAAGTACATCAAGAATATAACTATATATTAGAACCAATTTAATTCATTCACTAATAGTCCAATCACACACATTTACCTATATATACATACAAATCAGCTTGCGTGCTTATTTATGCACTCAAAACAGTTTATATTTTCACATGTACACATATACATTCAAACAGTCCAGTCCATAGTATCAATAAACATCCGAAAACAATCTCTAATTCATTTACATGAATACATAACAATCCTTTATTCATAATCACATATGTTCATGCTCCAAACAATTCACTATTGTTCAAATATTTACAATGCTGTCTTATTTTCATAAATATATGTATATATGTATTAACATATGCTCAAAACAGTCTTTAGATCAATACAAACTGCTCTCCTACAAAGTGTAAATCTGTCCATTAATTTTATTTATAAAACAACCCCTAACATTTATATATTATTCATGAACAGTCCACACATTTTTACACATACTTAGATATACCAAAACAGCCCTTGAATCTACAAAACAATCCTTATATATATATATATATCACAAAGCAGTTCATTATTAGCACTAAAACAGCCCCTTTTGTATTTCATTCTAAGTTACAATAATCCCGGGTTGATTTCTAGCAAGCAATGTATTTAGATTTAAGACTTCAAGTTTAACTTATACTTTCAAACAATGGCCTAAAATATTCCAAGTGATTCTAAAACAAAGTATAATGGCAGCCGTCTCAAATTTATTCCAATCAAACCATTTAATTAGCTTTCTCAACTTCTATAACACATTACTATAACAAACCGATCCCATGTACATCCAATTCTTAGTCTAACGTTTCAAATTATCAAGTTATGTATCCAATAGCAACCAGGTTACCACAATTAAGGCAAGTTGACCAACTTTCAATTTTATCCGGTTTGTCAAAAAGCATAATCCGACAATGACAAATAGTTGCTTGTTTCCAATCGAATAAAACGTTCCAAATTACATGTGTACACACATTTATTCATTAAAACAGTCCATCATACTTTCATTTTATTATTCAAAACTGTCTAGCCAGGTATATATATACAATTACACATCAAAATCAGTCCATAAACTTTTATTTTACACAAATCAATCCAACTTAAACATGTATACATAATTTCATAGCAAAATAGTCCAATGAAACAAAAATCCCTTCGAATATTCAATCCCCCCCTTAGAACTATAGGAATCAAAATCAAGTAATCCAAACATCTTGAACTAAATTGCAAATTCACAAAAAGCATGTCAATTTAGCCAGTATATCATTCGATTGGTATGAGAAAATTCACAGCATACATTTGTTTCTTTTCAAACGAACGCAGTATACAAGGAATTTACAATTGAATACATAAATTGGGTCTTAAATCAAAAGTAAGGAAGAGAATTTCTTACCCTCTTCTTCACTATTCGATTAATGTCTTAAAGAAATGGATCAAAATGAAGTTTAATCCCAACAATCTTCTTTTCCAGCTCTCGCATTCTCTCAACAAATGGTTCGGCCAGCTCAAAAGAGAAAGAAGATGACAAGGTTTTTAATTATTACCCCAAAGACACAACAACTCCACACATGCCTTGGTCAAGAATCGACATGTGTAAAAGTCCCACATGCATTTTCCTTTAGCATGCAATCCTATGTTTTTAATATAATTCGTTTGAGTCCTTTTTCACATTGGCTATCTAATTTTTTTTCTTGCTTTAAAATTGGTCCCAAATCGCTTAATTGATCCTATGTTCTTTACATAACAATTTCAAACAATTCAATTTTTCGTAATAGGTCCTTAATTCATTTAATTATCTACTTTTAAATTTACAAATCAATTTTAAGCATTTGAATTAGCATCACACTCCTAGATCATATTTTGGGTATTACAATTTCTCCCCCTTAAAAGAAATTCACCCTCGAATTTCTTCGATGATGAAGAACTGTCATTATCAAGTTCGAATATTTTACATACTCTGAATTTGTTAAACAAAGAAAACAAATTGTATTGGTTACAAACTACCAATACGATCAAGAACTCGAACTCCTAGGTGGCACACTAGACTTATGACAATGTAGTGAGTCTATGTTTAGTCCGAGAATCGACCCAACCATGCTCGATACCAAATAAATGTAACACCCCACCCGGTTTGGTAGCAAAACCGATTTGGGAGCGTTAATCAGAACACTAGAAACACGAATAATTGAAAACTTTTCAAGAACTCATCTCTAATAGGCAAGATGAGTGATTAGCAAGAAAGCAATCTAGACAATTACTTTTGATAACAAGCAAGACATGTGTATCATTCTTGGTCATTATATGCCAACCTTTGATTAGTCATTTTTAAGTTACATTCAAAGATTAATAACTACTTAGTCATGTAGTCATATGTAACATTCAAATAGCATTCTTAACTATTCATTAAGGCATTCACAATCAAGTATACAAGCATGTCTATCTTATTATTCATCGAGGTTACCACTTAGCTTATTCATTTTCAAATCTACATTCATTCGATCATATAAACTTTCAATTAGCATACCTAGACTAACATGTTTCATTTTAACTCAATCTCATTACATTCAAGACATGTAAATATTTCATGTAAGTTTGACTAAACACAATCATATATACATGAAGTCGAATATATCTCAAGCAAGCATATCATGTTTAATAGACATTATAGGTCATTAATGTGATTGATTACCTTTAATTGTTCATTCAAAGTTAATTCCTATTTAGGCATGTGAACAAGCAAGGCATTAGAATGGCCTATATAGACTAGACCATTTTCATTTCAATCCAATATTCCATTTAAGTCATGTAAATATTTCATGTAGGTTTAACTAGTCATACTTTTATGTTTACGTACATTTAAAAATAACTTCAAGTATACATTTTAAGTAGCATGTAAGCCTTAAGCCTTAATTATTGCTTGTTTACTTTCTTTAATTTGAGCCTTATTACTTAGCTGTCCATTATACATGTTTATACATTCTTGCAATGCAAAATAGTCCATGTTTTCATTTAGTCTAGCCAATTCAATCATATAACATGTACATTATAATTCACATGTGCCAAAACAGTCCATATTTTCATTTAATATAGCCAATTTTTCATCATATAACACGTACACATAATTCACAATGCCAAATTAATCCATATTTTCATTTAATCTAGCCAATTTCAGTCATATAACACGTACACATAATTCACAATGCCAAATTAATCCATATTTTCATGTACAATATGTACATGTAGTAACACTCATTAATTCAAGTAAGATCGAGATCTTTTTCAAGTAACAATCATGCAAACAAGAAGTTTGAGTATAGTTTCAAGTAATATGTTCAAGTAATCAAGTTTGTATGTCAAGCAATTCAAGCAAACCAATCAAGTAGATATTAGCTCAAGTGAGACCATAAGCCATTCCAAGTAGCAAATTATACAATACAAGGTCCAAACATAGGCAATTATCATTTCAATAGTTTCATGTCAAGAATCAAGCATTACATGTCAAGCAATTCAGTATTTCAAGATTCATGTCAAGTGATTCAAGTGTTCAAGATTTCTTGTCAAGTCATTTAAGTATTTCAAGATATAATTCAAGTATTCAAGATTTTCTTTTGAATTTATTTATTTCAAGAATTCATGTCAAGTGATTCAAGTGTTCAAGATTTCTTTTCAAGTCATTTAATTATTTCAAGATATAATTTAAGTATTCAAGATTTTCTTTTGAATTTCTTATTCAATTTCTCAATAAGGTTCATATCTTTTTAACATGTTTGCCTTGGATCACAATTGGTCATGAATAACATTGGTCCGTGTTTGACCATAAAGGTCCAAGAGATATTTAGCTCAAAGCACATAGCAATGGCTAATATTGAAAACATGAAATCCTTTACTTCTCACTATCCAACCAACTATCGCCAATCTCCATACAACTCCCCGTTACCTCCAACTGTCGCCAATAATATATTACATGTAATGGGGCATACCCTGAGCCAGTGGCTCATGGACCGTAGTCCCAAGTATACCATGCATCATACCATTGTATCCAAAGACTTCCATTGTAGGCAATTTAAGTCTTTTTAATCTTTAAACTTTTATTAGAGGGGTATTCTTATACTTTAAAGCTTGTTGTTGTTTCTTATGTTTTATGCTTTCATGTTCAAGTCGAGACAATTCATATTCGAGAATTACATTCAAGCAAGCTATAGCAATATCATGCTTAGCCCTTAGGCTAGTTGAGCCTTAGCTCTTCAATTACTTTTCACGTTTTCAAGTGTTTCATGTTCAAGGCAAGACAATTCATGTTCAAGGTTCACATTCAAGCAAGTTATATCAAGGTCAAGCTTAGCCCTTAGGCCAATTGAGCCTTAGCTCAACATTTTGCAATTTAACTTGTTATTCGAGTAAACATTTTACATATGCCATCTTAGGCATCAAGCAAGGTCTTTATTTCATGACTTAATTCATGTTATCAAGTATTTTCATCATAGAAATCCATACAAGCAAGCATTCGATGGTTCACACCTAAGGCATTAAGAATCAAGCATTTATTTCATAGAGCACTATCAAGCAAGCATTATAATAAGTCATATCCAAGGCATGGAATCATACATTTGTTATCACTTTTCTTTCTAATTAATTTATCAATTTGCATGCTATTACATACTCACAATTTTAGTTTAGTCCAATCTTCCCCTTTTTATTCAAATTCAAGTTAAATTAAGTTCATTATCATGGCATATCAATAGCAAGAAGGTAGTCATGCATATTTGGTTAGGACCTAAGTCCTAACCCTATTGTAAACTACACTCACCTCTTATCCTGAAGTTATGGGTACCCGAATCCTTAACCAAGCTTGCTACTTATTCAATTTCCTTCCTAGCTTCTTCTTGGTCTAAGTACATCAAGAATATAACTATATATTAGAACCAATTTAATTCATTCACTAATAGTCCAATCACACACATTTACCTATATATACATACAAATCAGCTTGCGTGCTTATTTATGCACTCAAAACAGTTTATATTTTCACATGTACACATATACATTCAAACAGTCCAGTCCATAGTATCAATAAACATCCGAAAACAATCTCTAATTCATTTACATGAATACATAACAATCCTTTATTCATAATCACATATGTTCATGCTCCAAACAATTCACTATTGTTCAAATATTTACAATGCTGTCTTATTTTCATAAATATATGTATATATGTATTAACATATGCTCAAAACAGTCTTTAGATCAATACAAACTGCTCTCCTACAAAGTGTAAATCTGTCCATTAATTTTATTTATAAAACAACCCCTAACATTTATATATTATTCATGAACAGTCCACACATTTTTACACATACTTAGATATACCAAAACAGCCCTTGAATCTACAAAACAATCCTTATATATATATATATATCACAAAGCAGTTCATTATTAGCACTAAAACAGCCCCTTTTGTATTTCATTCTAAGTTACAATAATCCCGGGTTGATTTCTAGCAAGCAATGTATTTAGATTTAAGACTTCAAGTTTAACTTATACTTTCAAACAATGGCCTAAAATATTCCAAGTGATTCTAAAACAAAGTATAATGGCAGCCGTCTCAAATTTATTCCAATCAAACCATTTAATTAGCTTTCTCAACTTCTATAACACATTACTATAACAAACCGATCCAATTTGTACTAAATTCCAATTCTTAGTCTAACGTTTCAAATTATCAAAATTATGTATCCAATAGCAACCAGGTTACCACAATTAAGGCAAGTTGACCAACTTTCAATTTTATCCGGTTTGTCAAAAGCATAATCCGACAATGACAAATAGTTGTTTGTTTCCAATCGAATAAAACGTTCCAAATTACATGTGTACACACATTTATTCATTAAAACAGTCCATCATACTTTCATTTTATTATTCAAAACTGTTTAGCCAGGTATATATATACAATTACACATCAAAATCAGTCCATAAACTTTTATTTTACACAAATCAATCCAACTTAAACATGTATACATAATTTCATAGCAAAATAGTCCAATGAAACAAAAATCCCTTCGAATATTCAATCCCCCCCTTAGAACTATAGGAATCAAAATCAAGTAATCCAAACATCTTGAACTAAATTGCAAATTCACAAAAAGCATGTCAATTTAGCCAGTATATCATTCGATTGGTATGAGAAAATTCACAGCATACATTTGTTTCTTTTCAAACGAACGTAGTATACAAGGAATTTACAATTGAATACATAAATTGGGTCTTAAATCAAAAGTAAGGAAGAGAATTTCTTACCCTCTTCTTCACTATTCGATTAATGTCTTAAAGAAATGGATCAAAATGAAGTTTAATCCCAACAATCTTCTTTTCCAGCTCTCGCATTCTCTCAACAAATGGTTCGGCCAGCTCAAAAGAGAAAGAAGATGACAAGGTTTTTAATTATTACCCCAAAGACACAACAACTCCACACATGCCTTGGTCAAGAATCGACATGTGTAAAAGTCCCACATGCATTTTCCTTTAGCATGCAATCCTATGTTTTTAATATAATTCGTTTGAGTCCTTTTTCACATTGGCTATCTAATTTTTTTTCTTGCTTTAAAATTGGTCCCAAATCGCTTAATTGATCCTATGTTCTTTACATAACAATTTCAAACAATTCAATTTTTCGTAATAGGTCCTTAATTCATTTAATTATCTACTTTTAAATTTACAAATCAATTTTAAGCATACACGAATTAGCATCACACTCCTAGATCGTATTTTGGGTATTACAATTCTCCACCCCTTAAAAGAAATTCACCCTCGAATTTCTTCGATGATGAAGAACTGTCATTATCAAGTTCGGAATATTCTTACATACTCTGAATTTGTTAAACAAAGAAAACAAATTGTATTGGTTACAAACTACCAATACGATCAAGAACTCGAACTCCTAGGTGGCACACTAGACTTATGACAATGTAGTGAGTCTATGTTTAGTCCGAGAATCGACCCAACCATGCTCTGATACCAAATAAATGTAACACCCCCACCCAGTTTGGTAGCAAACCGATTTGGGAGCGTTACCGAGAACACTAGAAACACGAATAATTGAAAACTTTTCAAGAACTCATCTCTAATAGGCAAGATGAGTGATTAGCAAGAAAGCAATCTAGACAATTACTTTTGATCGTACAAGCAAGACATGTGTATCATTCTTGGTCATTATATGCCAACCTTTGATTAGTCATTTTTAAGTTACATTCAAAGATTAATAACTACTTAGTCATGTAGTCATATGTAACATTCAAATAGCATTCTTAACTCGCAAGGCATTCACAATCAAGTATACAAGCATGTCTATCTTATTATTCATCGAGGTTACCACTTAGCTTATTCATTTTCAAATCTACATTCATGCGATCATATAAACTTTCAATTAGCATACCTAGACTAACATGTTTCATTTTAACTCAATCTCATTACATTCAAGACATGTAAATATTTCATGTAAGTTTGACTAAACACAATCATATATACATGAAGTCGAATATATCTCAAGCAAGCATATCATGTTTAATAGACATTATAGGTCATTAATGTGATTGATTACCTTTAATTGTTCATTCAAAGTTAATTCCTATTTAGGCATGTGAACAAGCAAGGCATTCGAATGGCCTATATAGACTAGACCATTTTCATTTCAATCCAATATTCCATTTAAGTCATGTAAATATTTCATGTAGGTTTAACTAGTCATACTTTTATGTACGTACATTAAAAATAACTTCAAGTATACATTTTAAGTAGCATGTAAGCCTTAAGCCTTAATTATTGCTTGTTTACTTTCTTTAATTTGAGCCTTATTACTTAGCTGTCCATTATACATGTTTATACATTCTTGCAATGCAAAATAGTCCATGTTTTCATTTAGTCTAGCCAATTCAATCATATAACATGTACACATAATTCACCATGCCAAAACAGTCCATATTTTCATTTAATCTAGCCAATTTCATCATATAACACGTACACATAATTCACAATGCCAAATCAATCCATATTTTCATTTAATCTAGCCAATTTCAGTCATATAACACGTACACATAATTCACAATGCCAAATTAGTCCATATTTTCATGTACAATATGTACATGTAGTAACACTCATTAATTCAAGTAAGATCGAGATCTTTTTCAAGTAACAATCATGTGACAAGAAGTTTGAGTATACAAGCCAAGTAATATGTTCAAGTAATCAAGTTTGTATGTCAAGCAATTCAAGCAAACCAACCAAGTAGATATTAGCTCAAGTGAGACCATAAGCCATTCCAAGTAGCAAATCATACAATACAAGGTCCAAGCATAGGCAATTATCATTTCAATAGTTTCATGTCAAGAATCAAGCATTACATGTCAAGCAATTCGAGTATTTCAAGGATTCATGTTAAGTGATTCAAGTGTTCAAGATTTCTTGTCAAGCCATTTAAGTATTTCAAGATATAATTCAAGTATTCAAGATTTTCTTTTGAATTTATTTATTTCAAGAATTCATGTAAAGTGATTCAAGTGTTCAAGATTTCTTTTCAAGTCATTTAAGTATCTCAAGATATAATTCTAGTATTCAAGATCCTCTTTTGAATTTCTTAATCAATTTCTCAATAAGGTTCATATCTTTTTAACATGTATGCCTTGGATCACAATTGGTCATGAATAACATTGGTCCGTGTTTGACCATAAAGGTCCAAGAGATATTTAGCTCAAAGCACATAGCAATGGCTAATATTGAAAACATGAAATCCTTTACTTCTCACTAGCCAACCAACTGTCGCCAATCTCCATACAACTCCCCCGTTACCTCCAACTGTCGCCAATAATATATTACATGTAATAGGGCGTATCCCTGAGCCGTTGCTCATGGACCGTAGTCCCAAGTATACCATGCATCATACCATTGTATCCAAGGACTTCCATTGTAGGCAATTTAAGTCTTTTTAATCTTTAAACTTTTATTAGAGGGGTATTCTTATACTTTAAAGCTTGTTGTTGTTTCTTATGTTGTATGCTTTCATGCTCAAGTCGAGACAATTCATATTCGAGAATTACATTCAAGCAAGTTATAGCAATATCATGCTTAGCCCTTAGGCTAGTTGAGCCTTAGCTCTTCAATTACATTTCACGTTTTCAAGTGTTTCATGTTCAAGGCAAGACAATTCATGTTCAAGGATCACATTCAAGCAAGTTATATCAAGGTCAAGCTTAGCCCTTAGGCCAATTGAACCTTAGCTAACATTTTTCAATTTAACTTGTTATTCGAGTAAACATTTTACATATGCCATCTTAAGCATCAAGCAAGGTCTTTATTTCATGACTTAATTCATGTTATCAAGTAATTTCATCATAGAAATCCGTACAAGCAAGCATTCGATGGTTCACACCTAAGGCATCAACAATCAAGCTTTTATTTCATAGAGCACTATCAAGCAAGCATTATAATAAGTCATATCCAAGGCATGGAATCATACATTTGTTTTCACTTTTCTTTCTAATTAATTTATCAATTTGCATGCTATTACATACTCACAATTTTAGTTTAGTCCAATCTTCCCTTTTTTATTCAAATTCAAGTTAAATTAAGTTCATTATCATGGCATATCAATAGCGAGAAGGTAGTCATGCATATTTGGTTAGGACCTAATTCCTAACCCTATTGTAAACTACACTCACCTCTTATCCCGAAGTTACGGGATACCCGAATCCGTAACCAAACTTGCTACTTATTCAATTTATTTCCTAGCTTCTTCTTGGTCTAAGTACAACAAGAATATAACTATATATTAGAACCAATTTAATTCATTCACTAATAATCCAATCACACACATTTACCTATATATACATACAAATCAGCCTGCATGCTTATTTATGTACGCAAAATAGTTTATATTTTCACATGTACACATATACATTCAAACAGTCCAGTCCATAGTATCTATAAACATCCAAAAACAATCTCTAATTCATTTACATGAATACATAACAATCTTTTATTCATAATCACATATGTTCATGCTCCAAACAATTCACTAGTGTTCAAATATTTACAATGCTGTCTTATTTTCATAAATATATGTATATATGTATTAACATATGCTCAAAACAGTCTTTAGATCAATACAAACTGCTCTCCTACAAAGTGTAAATCTGTCCATTAATTTTATTTATAAAACAACCCCTAACATTTATATATTATTCATGAACAGTCCACACATTTTTACACATACTTAGATATACCAAAACAGCCCTTGAATCTACAAAACAATCCTTATATATATATCACAAAGCAGTTCATGATTAGCACTAAAACAGCCCCTTTTGTATTTCATTCTAAGTTACAATAATCCCGGGTTGATTTCTAGCAAGCAATGTATTTAAATTTAAGACTTCAAGTTTAACTTATACTTTCAAACAATGGCCTAAAATATTCCAAGTGATTCTAAAACAAAGTATAATGGCAGCCGTCTCAAATTTATTCCAATCAAACCATTTAATTAGCTTTCTCAACTTCTATAACACATTACTATAACAAACAGATCCCATGTACATCCAATTTTTACTAAATTGCAATTACTATAACCATATAGTCGTGTCATTCTTAGTCTAACGTTTCAAAATTATCAAGTTACGTATCCAATAGCAACCATGTTACCACAATTAAGGCGAGTTGACCAACTTTCAATTTTATCCGGTTTGTCCAAAGGCAGAATCCGACAATGACAAATAGTTGTTTGTTTCCAATCGAATAAAACGGTCCAAATTACATGTGTACACACTTTTATTCATTAAAACAGCCCAACATGCATTCATTTTTTTATTCAAAACTGTTTAGCCGGGTATATATATACAATTACACATCAAAATCAGTCCATAAACTTTTATTTTACACAAATCAATCCAGCTTAAACAAGTAGACAGAATTTCATAGCAAAACAGTCCAATGAAACAAAAATCCCTTCGAATATTCAATCCCCCCCTTAGAACTCTAGGACTCAAAATCAAGTAATCCCAACATCTTGAACTAAATTGCAAATTCACAAGAAGCATGTCAATTTAGCCAGTATGAGAAAATTCACAGCATACACTTGTTTCTTTTCCAACGAACGTAGTATACAAGGAATTTACAATTGAATACATAAATTGGGTCTTAAATCAAAAGTAAGGAAGAGAATTTCTTACCCTCTTCTTCACTATTCGATTAATGTCTTAAAGAAATGGATCAAAATGAAGTTTAATCCCAACAATCTTCTTTTCCAGCTCTCCCATTCTCTCAACAAATGGTTCGGCCAGCTCAAGGGAGAAAGAAGATGACAAGGTTTTTAATTATTACCCCAAAGACACAACAACTCCACACATGCCTTGGTCAAGAATTGACATGTGTAAAAGTCCCACTCGCATTTTCCTTTAGCACGCAATCCTATGTTTTTAATATAATTCGTTTTAGTCCTTTTTCACATTGGCTGTCTAATTTTTTTTCTTGCTTTAGAATTGGTCCCAAATCGCAATCCTTAATTCATTTAATTATCTACTTTTAAATTTCACAAATCAATTTTATGCATACACGAATTAGCATCACACTCCTAGACCGTATTTTGGGGTATTACACCCATGGTGTAGAAATGGTACAATCACAACCCCTCGATACACATGAGGTGACTTATTATAGTGCAATTTAAACCATATGGCTTGCCAACTACATCCGATAGGATTTAATCATTGTCACTTGCCAATATATTCTGTATTAAACATGATACCTTACTATTTTTTATATGCATTATTTAAACCAATTTCTAATGCAACAAACCATGCATTTACATATCATTGAAATACTTTTCATTAAGCATTTACCATGGTCAAATATCATCAATATAAGATTATTTGGATCATAATCTATTCCCAAAACATGCATATAATAGTAGGTATCAAAACATAAGCATAGGCATGAGAAGATCAACTTTGCCAAATCGAAATTGAGAGAAAAATCATCTAATACTTACTTTCAAGCTTAGAAAAGTGTTTCAAGATTAATCTAAACTCCCAAAATCACTTTCAAACTTTTACAAAGCTATAAATCGCATTTCCACTCATCGACAACACAAAGTTCCAGTTGTTGATGCAAAATGAAGCATTCGAAGCTACCGAAACTTCACCACGCACTATCGGATCAAACTCCCCTATTTTACCCACACAAAAATAGAGGATTAATGCATCATTATGCATCTTTAATCCCAGCAGCATCAATTTTCAACATCGCCTCAGCAAGAACCTCCATAAACCTTCCGAAAATAACCAAAAACCACTTCGATATCAACCTAAACAAAGCCCAGCCATAACCTAAAAATTTGAACATATAATCAACATCAATTAACATCTAAAAACACTTTCAACTTCATCTTATACGTCTAGCAACATCATAACACCACAAACACCTCAAAATCTAACTATTCACAACCTCGAAAATTAGCAATTCAATTAGTTTCAGGATTTCTTTTATACATCTCTTCTCATAACATTAAATCATGTCTTAGATGTGATCTAAATCAATTAAAACCACCAAAAATCATATCTATAATAAAGATCTACCAATTTCTTATTAATACTATCTTTAAACCTTTTAATCTTAATTTACTCATCAACACACATAAAAAATCAATTGTAAAAGATCAAGAACTTGGGAATTTCAGTAAAGAACATTTTATTAGAGGAGAGAAACAAAAATCACCTCTAATGGTTGGCTTCTCCCTTAATTGGCGTGATTTGAGTGAAATCTCCAAGGAAACAAGTACGATTTGATGTAAAAATCAAAGAAATCAATTGAGAAATCAAAATGAGATCAAGAAGTGTTGATAAATAATAATTTTGGAGCAAGAGAGGTAGTTTGCATGCTGGTAAAATTGAGAAAAAGGTTTAGAGCAAAAGTGGTTACGTGAGAAAAGCAAATCATCTTTTTAAAAATCTTTTCAATTAAATCTATTTTATTTTTATTTAATAAACACTTTAAAACCTTTTAAAAACAGCCTAAATTAAGGGAAAATTATGATTAAAAACATGGGTAAATTAGCTCCTTAAGGATTCTAAGTTTTGACCCTTTTACAATTTAGTCACCAAAATAGTTTTCAAACTTTACATTTTAGTCACTGGGACAAAATGTCCATAATTCAAACCTTATTTTATCAAATTGACTTTACCAAAACCTTAAAATAATAATTAAGTATTTCTCACCATTTTCCATATTTTATTTCACGTTAAAAACATATTTATTACAAATTAATTCCCGAAACTAGTTCAATCCGCGTAATCCAGTTCACTCGAACCGTCTAATCTATCTAGCTAACTTTTATGCCCAAATTCGGGGCATTACAAATGCCATGAAGTATTTCATCAAAGCTCTCGATTTTGAAGTTTGGGAAATCATTGAAGATGGATACTTGGAAGTTCCTAAGAAGAAGAAGAAGCAAAGAAGAGTAAATGACACGAAGGCAAACCTAAACACCAAAGGCCATGCACACACTTCTTTGTGGCCTCAATGAAGATGTTTTCTAGAAGGTCTCCACATGCAAAAGTGACAAAAAAAATATGGGAGAAGCTTGAGAAATTCTATGATAACAAGAAGAGAGATGAAGGATGATGCTTCATCTTGTGCAAACCTCATCTCAATCCCTAAGGTGGATGGTGTTTTGGCTCTCAATGAGCCCAATGTATCTTCTAACTCTAGTGATCCAAATTCCTATTCATTTTATGAGTTACAAGATGCATTCGATGAATTAGTTTTTGGAATTTGAGACCATAAATTCCAAATTTAAGAAAATGATTTATAAACTTGAAATTGAAAACGATTTTCTTTTGAAAACAAAGTTGGATTTTGAAAACCAAAATGGAATTTTGAAAAATGATATAGAGTTTTCAAAAACAGGCAATGGAGTTTTAGAAATCGAAAATCTTAATTTGAAAGTTATTCCTTGAAAGCTTAACAAAAGAAAAAGAAATTATTTTAATAATTTATCTTGTCACATAATGGCAAAATGCTCACGTTGCCATTATTATGGTCATTCTTTACATACTTGTCCTATAAAGAAAATAAAAACTCATACGGTTAGACAAGTATTGGTTCCTAAAGGAACTATAGACATTGAAATTAATGTAAATGGATCCAAAGCAACTTTGCATATCAAAATCCAAATAAATGTCTCTTGAAGGTGTGTTGGAGCAATGGAAAGAAATGTAAAGACATGAAAATGCTCTAGTCACACAAGTGAAGAAAATGGGTAACCTCTAAGCTTAATCCTTTTAATTTTATGCTTTTGGTTATCTATTTTTGATTGATTAATGTTCATGCATTTATGTGTTCTTTATTTCAATATCTAAATAGCATGACATTACTTGAGTGCTTTATGCATTTGAGTCTAATGGTTTCATTCATATGTTTGCATAAAGATTTTTTTAAAGTCTTGGATACATTGAATTTCAAGTGTTTTTAAATAGATTTAATTCAATATTGAAATTCAATTCTTTTAAGTGTCAAGCATTTGAACTAGATTTATTAAAATGGAATGCTTTGATTAATGGGGAGCTTTGATTTTAAAAAGGAAAATATCTTATCTCCATTTTATTTTACACCAACAATTGCTATGTTTATCAATTGGTACTTCAATTTTCAACATTTGGTGTTTTGAACTTAATGAGATTTCAAACTTTGTTTTGAAATTATTTTTAACATAACAAAAAGGGGGAGGGATAAGTTTGAAAAAATCAATTTCAAAAAGAAAAATGAGAGTCTTAAATATTTTTCACAAATATTATTTTTTTCTAAAATTATTTTCCTAAGGGGGAGCAATCTCAAAAATAATTTTTCAAATGTTTTATTATATCAAAATGGGGAGATTGTTGGGATATTATTTCGATATAACAAAGTAAAATTGTTTTTGTAAAGTGTTTTTGAATTGCATGCATGTTTAATTACTCAAAATAGTCAAAATCGTACAAGCATACCGATACGGTGCCTATACCAATACGGGCTTGTTTCCAGAATTCTAGAGAGGAATTACGGTGCCAATACGCTATGCAGCATACCGATACCCCTAGTGTTGTACTGATGTGGAAGTATCGCATACCGGTACGCCCAACGGCCTGTAATGGCTAGTTCTTTGAATAAAATGTAGGTACCGATATGGACATCCCGTTTACCGATACCTATTATCTAGAATTGCCTCCAACGATTCCAAATTACCTCTAACAGCTAGTAACGACCACAAACTCATTCCAATCAATAAAAGGAAGGCTGGAACACTTGAAGATGGTGAGAGACCACATCCAAGCTTAATGTTCAAGAAAAATTGAGTTTAAGTCTTGATTTTTTTCATTTCTCTCGTATATATTTGTAGAGAGTGATTTTATTGTTTCTATCCTTCACTCTTTTTTGCAAGCTCAATTGTGTAAACACCCACCTTGTGAGGTATTTAGTTTACAAAACAAACCTTGTATAAGGGAGAGGTTCTAGTTTAGCCTAAGGAAAAACTAGAGTGGTTCTATCTTAGCCATTGAAAAGATAGGGTTGTAAAGGTTTCCTCTTGAGCCTAGAAAAAGGGAAAAATTCTTAGTGAATCAGAAAATCCTTACTGATGTGCAAAGGTAGTGGATATAGACTCAATTGGGTAGTCGAACCACTCTAAATCATCGTGCAAATTGTCCATTAATTTTTGTTTTAGCCAATTCATTCGAGAAACAACTTTTAACCCTCTAGATAGTTATTCAAAAGATTGATTCGAGCGTGCTACGAGCCTTTCACATAGCCATTATTAGAGAAATGAGCCAACATTCCTACCCAATTCTTCCATCCAAGTCTCAAGATTGAGGTATGTTTATCCCATATTCAATAGTTTCATGAAAAATCATAATTTACGGGGAAAGGGTAAGTCTCTTATTTATGGGTTTTAGCAAGGTTTAAGCATTGGGGTTTCTATGGAGCTTTCTCATGGTTTTAAAGTTGTATTTTTGTAGCTAAGCTCACCATGATGATTAGTTCAAGCTTTGATTTGATTTTCATGTTTATATGGCAAGATTGAGAGGTTAAAGGGGTTTTACAAGCTTGGGTCAAAGGAAAAGGTTGAAGGGTTTTGCTTGGAAGCTTGATTTCGAGATTTCTAGCTAAAGGTCAGTACATCTCTGACTCCTAATATTCTTGAGGATCATAAAGTGAATGCTTTGTTTAATGTTATGGTTTGTGATTGCTAGTTGGGTGCTTGGTAGCTTAGAACCTTATTAATGGTGAAATCTGGATTAAATGTTAATATGGTGTAAAAAGGGTAGCAAACCACGCTAATCAACTCCTATAAGATGTAGGATTAAGTTAAGGGGTTAAAGGTTACATTTTGGGGGCTTAGGAAGTGATTTTTAGAGCCTTAAAAATTATTTTTGTGCTTTGATATCAATACACGTGGAGCCCGTACTGATACCTTGTGTTATATTTGATGTGCACAAGCAATTTTAAAAGGGCATATCAGTACACCTAAGGAGGCTACGGATACCCCATGCCTTACTCAAATTCCAATAGCCAAATTGTGTACCGATACGCTTGAGAGTGTATCGATACTGAAGGGCATTGGTACATGGCCCCGTGTACCGGTGTGAGGTTTTGGTTTAACTTTTTTTTCATATGAGCCAGGTATCGGTATGCATAGTCTGAGTATCAATACCCAGAGACCCTCAAGTGGGTTTCTGTACCCACTGGGCAATCTGCCCGTAAATGTTGAAATTGAGTTTGAGGGGTTGATAATTAGAGGGCTACGACCCAATGAGCTTCTAGTATGGTAAAATTAATTGTAAAATAGAGGAACTAGGTTTTAACCCTCATGGATGGTTGTATCATGTAATAACATAGTAAGTAAGGAATAGAGATAACCATGTTGGTTGGTGCCAAGCCTTGGGGGCATATGCTTGATAGCTTGGCTTGATGCCACTCACCTCTTGGTGAGGTGTATGAATGTTCGGGGAGCATGTATTACCTTATAATTGTGGTAAAGGAATCTGAATTTCCTAGAGTCAGTACTAGGGTACTTATGTAATGGTATGTGTACTTCGGGCTATGTGAACAATTACATCCAACATACCCACGAGCTGAATGATCTGGGTGCGATTAAAAACCTATATGTGGCTATAGTGATCCATATAAGTTATATATTAACTCAATTGGCCGAGTGACCACGAGTAACCTGATTGGTTGAGTGACATAAGGTAAAGATTACTTGTGGTTAATGTGATCCAAGTACATCCAAGATGTATTCATGGCTATAGTGATCCAGATACGATCTATTTAACTTGATGGCTGTGTGAACATGGGTAACCTAACGATTATTTGAGCACAGGAAAAGTAGGGCCTCATTAGCCATTATGTAGGTGATGTATGGATGTATTTATGTATGCTGTGTGGATGCTATAGATGATAGCTTATGTACTTGATGGCTGAGTGATCAGGGTACGATATATATTAACTCGATGAGCTGAGTGAGCTCAAGTAACTCGATAGTCTATGTGACCACGAGTATGGCAATGGTTTTTGGAAACATGTAAGACTTGTTGTAGACTTAATGATGTCTTGAGATATGTGATCTAAGAACTATAGCTTTTGTAGGCTAGGGGATAGCTCATAGATAGTAAAGCCTTATCTATGCTTTCTAGACTATATTATCTTGCATGCTTATTTTATGATAATCATGAATTGTGGTAGAGTAGAAATGTACCACTGAGCTTTGTTAGCTTAGTGTACATATGTGTTTTTTTTCATGCGTAGGTTGGCAGGTTATCTCCCTTTGGAGGACTTACCACTGTTAGGTCTGTAACTCTATTTGAAATATTATTTTGGTATTCAGTATTTTAAACTTGGAGCTCCCGTTTTGTAAGCTTAATTAATATACTTATTTAACTTCATGGATTTTGGAGGTTTAATGTTTATAAATGCTAACTAGAATTTTAATTTTAAATGGAAATTTTGATGGTTTAGTTTTGGATGACCTGAATATAGTACTTTGAATCCAGATCATGATTAAGGTGTTACATTTAGTGGTATTATAGCTTAGGTTTAGCCGGTTCTAGGAAACCCTAGGGTGGTATAGAGGTTGTGGTAAGGTGTCTAGTGAATACAAGCCATAAAATTTAAGTTGTACTCTTCCAAGACTAGAATCCTAATGATGCTGCCTTGTTTCCATATGTTTTCAGAAAAAGTTCGATGGCTAGTGATGCCGAACACGACCAGGAGAGTTATAAGGAGAGCTATGTCTCCCAAGCGAAGGACTTCGATAAGGAGTCTATATCGAATGTTGGTGACACGATTATTCTAGGAGGTACCAAAAGTAGAGGGGCAAACCACCTCTATGATCTTCTTACCTATGCTCTATTGCAAGTGGTGCAAGCTATCCCGAGGCAATTTGAGACACCTCGCAAAACCTGTTTTGAGAGGCTTCACCATTATGGACCTAAAGATTTTGAAGGTTTGGGTAAGGATGACCCGATCAAGACTGACCAATTATTAAGTGACACTCAGAGGATTTTGAGATAGATGAGGGAGAGTATGGAGGATGACCTTGATTGTATTGTCTCCCTTCTTGTACTAGCTTGTGGGCATTGTTGTCGACATCACATTGGGGTGTGCTTCTTGCTTCGGAGGGTTTACTATAGGTGTCAGGCACCAGGTTATATGGCAAAGGACTGCCCAATTATGGATGATGGTACACATGTTCAGTCTTAGAGGTTGACTTTTTTTTGGCATGGTCAGAGTTTTGCTAGGGGCAATGCTAGGGCATCATCTAGACATCAGAGTAGAGATACTATAAGATCCACTATTAGAGTAGATGATCGAGCTGTTGCTAGACAGTTTAGCGTTTAGGCCAAAAATGATAGCTTTGCCACCTGTGACATGTTAGATACCTATGTTCCATTTTGGTATTCAATTGTTGCATTGATGGAAATTTGATCTCTTGTTCATATAATGGTTTTGGTTCTGGTTGGATAAGTGTTTTGGTAAACTCTAGAGGTTAATGTTGGATTGATTAGTTCATCATTTTTTATGTTCTTGTAGGTAAGGTTTTTAACCTAGATGATTAGTGAGGATTGAGAGTAACAGTCCCTGCATACTTGTTAGATTTACTCCCCCTAGTTGGTAGATATTACCCTTGGTGTAGGTTGGTCGTGTGAGTTTGATGTATGCCTTGGTTTTTTAGTGAGAGTATAAAAGTTTTAGGGTTCGAGATGAACCAAGTTGTTGGTAAAAAAAGCGATAAACCATTGTCTCTCTTGCGTGAAGGTTGTGTTCTTGTGATGTTTTTTCAGTGAGAGTCTTGTAGGTTGCAAGACGTTCGTAGTCCACGTTGCGGACACAAGGGTTGAGAGTGTTAAGCTTTTGAGTTGCGGATGGTTAAGAGGTTGTTGGAGTGCTCTTCGAAGAATGAGCGAGCTTACCTCTTAATTGTGGATTAGAACCCCACGATAGAGGTAATGTTGAGTTTGGTGTTAGTGTGCATCACCTTGTAGTCTGACACCAACCAAACTTCTTTAGTGGGAACTCATTTTTAAATGTGAGTAAAAATGGGTGTCGTCGTTAAGTGGTTCACCTTGGGATGTGTTGTTATGGCAAGGAGTGTTGGCGTTTGATGTTGTGAGCCAACATGTAATGGTGAAGGACTATTATCTGTTTCTCGGGGTTGATGATCTTATAATTAGTTGAAAGGTTTTGACATTTTTGTATGACTTTTCAGAATTTGAGCATCGTAAGTCAAAAGTTATTGAGAAGCTGTGATAAATATTGTGTTTTAGGTGATGTTTGGACTCTAAGGACAAGTCGTAAAGTGGTTTGGACGTACGAGTACGCCGTTATAATCTTGAGTTTGATGATTTGAGTGTTTGCTTTACTAAATTTTGAAATGGATTATCTACAGGTTTGGTAAATAGTATGGGGATTATCAGAGTTGCGCAGCGAAATTGTGGGTTATCGACTATGGTTATGTGGAATCGGTATTCTTCTGTTGCAACATATCTTGTTGGAAGAACTGTTTAAAAATCCTTGAGGGATTGTTAGGGTTTTCAGTACAACTGTTTGTTGGAATTAAGTGGTTGGGTTGGAAGAGCATGTTCGAACATTCAAGGATAGTTGAATGAGTTTTAATCTCTAGTAGAGTTCGTAAACATCAACAATTTTCTTTTGGAATCAAAGTTAGGGTTTTAGTACAATTGTTTGTTGGAATTAAGTGGCTCAATTAGTGTAGTTGAATGATCATGAGTTAGCTTCTGTTCGAGTTGTGGCAAGATTCTAGTTAAGTGAAGTGCTAAGTTCCATCTTGGTTAGCCAAGTTAGTAAGAAGGGTTGTTCATTCAAGATAGATTATTGGTAAAGTTCGGTTGTCAAAGTTTTGCGTGTTCTTAAAATATTTGATCAAGGTTTTGATAGTAGACGAAGAAGTGTTCCCATTGGTGAACTGTGGAGAGTTGTCACAATCCATATGCTGATGATGTTTGAGTTTAAAAGTTTTGAACCGTGGATGATGGTAGAGGGGATTGTTAACTGACATGAAACTCATCTGAAGAGAGTTCTGTAGGTTGATCGTGGACAATTTTGGTTGAGGTTATCCTTCTTTGATTTGCTTTAAGGTTCAAGGTGAGTGTTATTCGGTTATTGGAAAATAGTTTAAATCTGAGATGGTTGCATCTCCTCCCTTCGTTTAAATTTTGAGGATGAAATTTATTTCTAGGAGGGGAGAGTTGTAACAAACTGAATTTTAGAGTCAACGACTGGTGTTGACCCGGGTTATGGACCTTCCTGTTGGATTGATTACTTACACCTTTTGGGCCAATTTTGGGACCTATTGGATGAGAATTGGATCATATAAGCTTGGAATGTAATATCCCAATTTTTGGCTAGTGACCAAAATGTAAATTTTGAAAGTTTTGTGGTTAAAGTATAAACTTTGGAAAAGTTTAGGGATCAAAGTGTAATTTTCAAAAGTTATATATTTTAACCCCTTAAATGAATAGTTTACCCCAAAGAATGACTTTTTTGTGTTACCTGGATTTTTCGTACGGAGTTTGTATTAATGGCTATAAAACGATAAAGTTCGAAAAAATATTCTTATAATCGGATCCAGCTAAAATTTTAAAGATAGTTCCATGGACATTAGAAGAGTCATAAAATATCATTTTATGAATATTTGGATGATAAAAAGATTAGGAAAAATTTAAATCGATTGAAATGACATAGAATGGCAATTTTGTAAATATGTTGATCGGTAAAGGGCATTTTGGTTGTTTTGCCCACAAGGTACATGGAAGGAATTTTGAGATTTTTTCTATTGATGAATAGTGGCTGATTATAATCCAACGAAGTCTAGTTGGAATGTTACAAAATGGCAAATTAGAAATATAGATATAGTTTGAGGGTATTTTTGGAAAGTGTAATTTATTGAATTAAAAATTCATATTTTCATAATACAAGTCTCTTAAATACATGAAATATGAAGGAATTATCAGCCAAATACCCTCCAAAACCGTGGTGAAGAGGAAAAGAAGAGAAAAATTTTACAAGCTCGATTTAAGCCCTGAATCTCGGTTTTCAGGCAACCTTTCTCACTACAAAGTTGTTCTACTCTTCGAACTCTATATTTTGATGTAAATAATTCATATAATACTTGCTTGGTTGATGAGATTTGATATGAGAAATAAATTAGTGTTTATGAACAAATTGGGGCTTTTATGATTTTATGAATCCATGGTTGATTTTAAGTTATAATCATGATTGTATGATGTTAGAATCATGTTATTGAGTTGAGATTTAAACCTTACATATTTTGGTTTGTATAGAGAAGATTGAGGTTTATAGGTTCAAGTCTAACTTAGGGTTTATGGTGTTGGATTAACGATGTAGAAAGCTTGATTTGTTGTTTAGAAGCAAAACCATTTCGACAAGCTTTAAAATTAAGGGACCAGATCTATTTTTTTATGAATTTGATGTGTATCTATATTATTAATGATGGTAGAGACAAGAAAATGAAGTTAGAATGTTAAACCGATGATTAGTCGCATTTGTGACCATTTTGACAATTTGTCAAACTTGAATGGTCTATTCGGCAAAGAGGATATGTAGAAGGAGTAAATCTGATTTTTAGTTAAAATGATGGAATTAAGGTAGTAATGTTGATTTGAGGACTAATTTGCAAAGTTAAGAAGCTTGAATCCTTATATTGGAAATTTGGTGACCATTTTGACAAATTTAGAGAAATTAGAGGAGTAAAGGTTTAAGCTTATTTTAAAGAGGGATGTAAAGAGAACATATGAATACAAGCTTTACTATAGACATTTGAATTGTGATGGGACTAAATTGATAAGTAGAGAAATAAGGAGAAGTTGGTGTAAATTATAAGTTATTCATGGAATGTTATGTTGGAATTTGAATTATGGTAGTAAGTTTTGAAATTCGCCATAATTCTACAAAAATGGTTAGATGATGAATTTATACCATTGTAAAGATTTGTTAGTCTAGTTTCGTTTCCAACAAACAAAAACTGAGTTCGAGTTTCGAGTTAAAAGATATGAATTTTTAATCGAATGAAGGTCAGAAAAAATACAGAGCAGTTTCTGCCTGGACAGCTCTATGACGTGAATGTAAGGAATTTTCATAATTTTTGTAGAATTTATTAATTTATGTGGCTTGTACCTTTAGAACCTTTATCAAATCTAGTTTCTCCAGTATAAAGGAAATTAAGATCCAGCATGTATTATGCTCTGTATAAGTAAATCTTTGAAGGCAGCGTAAGCTGTCAGAAATTGGAATTTGAAACATTTTGTACTTAAATGTTAGTTAGCAAGCTCGGAAGAATTATTGGAAGTTCAAATTGGTCACTAAGGACCACAATGAGTTATTGAACAATACAAGGGAGAAAGGAAAATATTTGGAAAATTTATATTTGCATGATTAGATTAGACAACATATTTAAGGTATTATTAGATTTGAATCTAACAAATATTTTATTTTATTCATGTGATTAATGAAGTCAAGTTCGAATCAAAGAATGTTTGAGGTACTATGAAAGAAAAGATCGAACTAGGACTTAGTAAGGCATTATGTTAAGTGGCCAAGGTGAGTGCAATTGCATACATATCATGACACATTGATGTTTTATACATCAATGCGATGGCTTGCGATGAGCCTACCCAAATTTTATTGTCTTTATATTTATGTCATAAAGCATATGATTGACACATTTTAAATATGTCAAAAGTTGAATATAAATGCATGGATCACTAGTTATATATGATGTTATATTATGAATGTTATTCTGGGTATGAACTGCCCGATGTTAAATTATGTTGATATACATTGCCATGGATGAAATAAATGTGAAATATATGCCCAAGTATGTCATTGAGGGACAGGGTATAGTTGGCATGCCATAGAGTCAGCAACACGTTGCATACTCGGTTTAGCACTATAGTGTATATAAATGACACTTAGTGCATAATGTGGGCACGACCTTATGTGTATTATGGTGGGCACGACCTTATGTGTATTAGCACTTCGGTGCATATTTGACTCGTGTACTCATGGCCCTCATAGGCTTATATTTGGGCTATGGTTTATTGGTTAATAAAAGATAAATAGGTGAATAAGCTTATGAGCTTTTTGAATAAATAGCAATTATTGGTAAGAAATTTATATACAGTTTATATTATGTTAATATATGATTAACATGTGGTAATACATAACTAGTGATCATGATGCATTTATGCATATATGGCATATGGCATGTTATATATATATGCAACCTTGAGGTTTAATAAGTCAGGAAATTGAATAAGCCTATATAGTTGTTTTTAATCTTGATTATTGCCTCACTAAGTTCGTACTTAGCGTTTGTTTGATTGTGCATACGTAGGTGATTCGAGATATTGGAGTAAGCAAGGCGTTGCATCAAGTTCAGAGAATTTCATCAAGCTACCACAGTAATGAAATCCTACTTGAGGTTTTTAATTAATTTAGTGGCATGTATAAATGCAATAAAATTGTCTATTTTAGCTTAGAGTCTATTATTTATTGAATAGCTATTTTGTTATTTTTGAAAGGTAAAAGAGCTCCGATTTTGTGTTTTAATTCAGTATAAATATTTTTTTACGGTTTTAAATTTTATAGTATTTTTTAAAAAGGTCATTGTCAACATTGTATTTGTTTTGTGACCTTTCTGACTTAACTCTGATGATCAGAGTCAAGAAGGGGGTGTGACATTAATTGGTATCAGAGCAACAGGTTTAGCTAGCTTTGGATCCAAACCGAGCTTGTTGTCAGTCAGTAAGTGTATACATGCCACTAGGATGTCATAATTACTATTTGGATGCTTGAGTGACTTGATGCAACTGCTTATTGAATTGATTGAATAAAATTATAGATGTCCGAAGTTGAGAAATCTCATAGAGCGATCGAATAGTCGAGTAAGAATGAGGCCTATAAAAGTAGTAACGAGGTTAATCATTAATTGTTTTTTGCTCAATGTGATGTTAAAGTGCTGGTGAAGTTGGAAATGCCTAATTGAACCAAGGTTTATTATTTCAAACCCTGAATATGATTTTAGAGAAAATTCAACCCCAAGTTCCTTAGACTTTTATTACTAGAGAGCTGGAAAGTCTTGAAGTGTTAGACTTCATGTATGATATTGATGGAAAACCAATGTCGATAGACTATTGGTTTAATAAATATAAATATGCTTCTAGAAGGGCTTCGTTGTGGTGATAAGGAAAAGCTCGATATGATAGTAACTTATCATTTGGGATATAGAACAATGGTAAGTCAAATTTATAAGAATTACTCGATAGTAATTCGACGAAATCAAATTTTTAGTAAGACTTAATAGAGGTTCCTCTTTATGAATTGCGATTTCGCTGGGCAAGGAATGGTTATTGGCCTATTATGTCATTATGAATTTATGCTCGCAATGAATAAATTTTAAAGGAACTAGAAAGTTCATAGATTGTAATGATGAGGAAAAATCAGATTTTTCTGATCAATGTGATTCAATAGTATTTTTAAAGAAACTATTATCTTAAGGATGTAAGAACTTTTTAGCTTATGTTGAAAACATACAAGTATTCAAAGGTGAACATGGAAAGTATCCCAACTGCCAATGAATATCAGGATGAATTCCTTCAGGAACTGCCAGAGTTATCATCTGATCGTGAAGTGAAATTAAGGATTTAGGTTTTCTCTAGCACTGAATTTATATCAAGGTAGAGTATAAAATGACTCTTATAGAGATAAGAGAGTTAAAGGTTCAGTTATGTGAACTATTGGATTGGGGTTTTATACGACTTAGTATATTACCTTGGGGAGTTACATTATTGTTTGTGAAAAAAAAGTTTGATGAAATTTCTTATAGTAATAGCTATTAATCGAGTATAAAGATGGCTTTATAAAAAAATATAGTATGAAAGAATATTATGATAAACATTTATGAATAGCGCTAGAAGCCTTGTGGGAAGGATAATTGTATGCAAAGTTACCCAAATGTGAATTTGATTAATTCAAGTTGCATCTCTAGGTCATATTGTCTCAACAAAGAGAATCTGAGTATATCCCAAGAAAGTACCAACTATAGTTGAATGGAACCTCCGAAGAATGTTTCCGAGGTTTGAAGTTTATTGGCACTTGTTGGTTATTATCCAAAGTTTGTAAAGAATTTCTCGATGATTGCCTCCCCACTGACCAAGCTATTGAGGAAAGATATGTCATTATGTTGGACAGATAAGTGCAATAAAACTTTAAGACATTAAAGAAGATATTAATCGAAGCCCTGGTATTAGTACAACCAGAATCAGACAAAGATTATTTGGTTTATAACGATGCTTGTCATAAAGGTTTGGCAAGTGTACTTAAGTAAGAAGGAAAAGTAGTGGTTTATGCTTCAAGACAACTTAAGACGCATGAGAGGAATATCCTACTCATGATTTGGAGCTGGCAATGGTTGTATTTGCTTTAAAGATATAGCGTCATTATTTATATGGTAAATGATGCTATATTTACACAGATTATATAAGTTTAAAGTATTTGTTAACTAAAAAGAATTGAACCTGAGGCAAATAAAGTGGACCGAGCTTCTTAAGGATGATGATATGATCATTGACTATCATTCAGGAAAAGCTAATGTGGTAGCCAACGCCTTCAGTCGAAAGACATTTGTTGCCTTGAGAGCTATGAATACGAGACTGACATTAAAAGAAGATGGCGCCTTGATTTCCGAGTTAAGAATAAAGTCTACTTTATTAGATTTAATAAAAGATTTTTAGAGAAAAGATGAGAAGTGTTTGTTAAGGTTCAAATAAGTGGAAGAAGGTGAAATCGAAGACTTTGAAGTTAATCTGATGGATGCTTGTATTATCGAGGAAAAAAATCTATTTTTCAAACGATGAAGAATTGAAGAAACAACTTATCTTTGAGGTACGTTATAGTCCTTTGACTGTACATCTAGGTAGAAATCAGATGTATCAAGATTTAAAGAGTCGATATTGGTGGCGAGGCATGAAAAGAGTTATAACTGAGTTTGTTTTTAAATATCTGACATGTCAACAAGTAAAAACAGAACTTCTGGTGCCTTCGGAATTATCGTAACTGATTTTCATTTCTTAATGGAAATCAGAACGAGTGATGATGCATTTTGTATTAGGATTATATTTAACATCGAATAAGAAGGATTCAATCTGGGTGATTGTTAATAGATTGACTAAGTTGACACACTTTTACCCCTGCTCGAACAGATTACTCTAGGGATAAGTATGCTGAGTTGTACATTAAGGAAATAGTTCGACTACATGGAGTACCAGCCTCGATAGTATCTAATAGATATATGAGGTTTACTTTAAAATTTTGGAAGTCTTTACGTAAAGCCTTGGTTATTCAACTCAATGTTAGCACAACTTTTCATACTCAAACAGATGGACAATCAGAGCGAACTATTCAAATTTTGGAGGATATGTTAAAGGCATGTGTGATTGAATTCAAAGGATCGAGATGTAGTTGGCCCTGAGCAAATTAAAGAAGTTAAAGATAAGGTAAAGATGATAAAACATGGAGTCAAAGAACTAAGGAAATAAGTCAATTTCTCTTGTTAAAGTTCTTTGACGAAATCGTAAAGTTGAGGAAACGACTTGAGAAAGAAAATAAGATATGAGAAAGCAGTTTCCTCACCTTTTTGAACCAAGTACGTGTTGAAAATTTGAGGACAAATTTTCTCAAGGGGATAGAATTGTAATATCCCAATTTTTGGCTAGTGGCCAAAATGTAAATTTTGAAAGTTTTGTGTCTAAAGTATAAACTTTGGAAAAGTTTAGGGATCAAAGTGTAATTTTTAAAAGTTATGTATTTTAAGCCCTTAAATGAATAGTTTACCCCCAAGAATGACGTTTCTGTGTTACCCAGATTTTTTGTACAGAGTTTGTATTAATGGCTATAAAGCAATAAAGTTTGAAAAAATATTTTGATAATCGGATCGAGCTAAAATTTCAGAGATAGTTCCATGGACCTTAGAAGAGTCATAAAATAACATTTTATGAATATTTGGATGTTAAAAAGATCGGGAAAAATTTAAATCGATTGAAATGACATATAATGGCAAGTTTGTGAATAAGTTGATCGATAAAGGGCATTTTGGTCATTTTTCCCAAAAGGGACAGGAAAGGAATTTTGAGATTTATTCTATTGATGAATATTGGCTGATTATAATCCAACCAAGTCTAGTTGGAATGTTACAAAATGGCAAATTAGAAATATAGATCTAGTTGGAGGGTATTTTTGGAAAGTGGAATTTATTGAATTAAAAATTCATTTTTTCATAATACAAGTGTATTAAATACATGCAATATGAAGGAATTATCAGCCAAATACCCTCCAAAACCGTGGTGAAGAGAAAAAGAAGAGAAAAATTTACAAGCTCGATTTAAGCCCCGAATTACAATTTTCAGGTAATCTTTCGAACTACAAAGTTGTTCTACACTTCGAGCTCTATATTTTGATGTAGATAATTCATAGAATACTTGCTTGGTTGATGAGTTTTTATATGAGAAAGAAATTAGGGTTTATGAACAAATTGGACTTTTTATGATTTTATGAATTCATGGTTGATTTTTAGTTAAAATCATACTTGTATGATGTTAGAATCATGCTATTGAGTTGGGATTTAAACCCTACATATTTTGGTTTGTATAGACAAGATTAAGGCTTATGGATTCAAGTCTAACTTAGGGTTTGTGACGTTGGATTAATGATCTAGAAAGCTTGATTTGTTGTTTGGAAGCAAAACCCTAAGTTAAATACGTAGGGACCATTTCAGCAAGCTTTAAAATTAAGGGACCAGATCTGATTTTTTATGAATTTGATGTGTATCTATATCATTAATGATGTTAGAGACATGAAAATGAAGTTAGAATGCTAAACCGATGATTAATTGCATTAGTGACCATTTTGACAATTTGTCAAACTTGAATGGTCTATTCAGCAAAAAGGATATGTAGAAGGAGTAAATCTGATTTTTAGTTAAAATGATGGAGTTAAGGTAGTAATGTTGATTTGAGGACTAATTTGCAAAGTTAAGAAACTTGAATCCTTATATTGGAAATTTGGTGACCATTTTGACAAATTAAGAGAAATTAGAGGAGTAAAGGTTTAAGCTTATGTTAATGAAGGATGTAAAGAGAACATATGAATACAAGCTTTAATCTAGCAATTTAAAGTAAAGTGATAAGACTAAATTGATAAGTAGAGAAATAAGGAGAAGTTGGTGTAAATTAGAAGTTATTCATGGAAAGTTATGTTGGAATTTGAATTATGGAAGATTTAAAATTCACCATAAATTCTAAAAAAATGGTTAAATGATGAATTTTATACCATTGTAAAGATTTGTTAGTCTAGTTTCATTTCCAACAAACGAAAACTGATTTCGAGTTCCGAGTTAAAAGATATGAATTTTTAATCGAATAAAGGTCAGAAAAATGACAGAGAGTTTCTTCCTGGACAGCTTTGTGACGTGAATGTACGGAATTTTCATAATTTTTTAGATTTTATTAATTTATGTGGCTTATACCGTTAAAACTGTTATCAAATCTAGTTTCTCCAGTATAAAGGAAATTAAGATCCAGCATGAATTCTGCTCTGTATAAGTAAATCTTTGAAGGTAGCGCAAGCTGTCAGAAAATAGAATTTGAAACATTTTGTATTTAAATGTTAGTTAGCAAGCTCAGAAGAATTATTGGAAGTTCAAATTGGTCACTAAGGACCACAATGTGTTACTGAACAATACAAGGAAGAAAGGAAAATATTTAGAAAATTTATATTCGAATGATTATATTCGACAACATGTTACAACATGTTTAAGATATTGTTAGATTTGAATCTAACAAATATTTTATTTTATTCATTTGATTAATGAAGTCAAGTTCGAATCAAAGAAGGTTCGAGGTACTATGAAAGAAAGGATCGAACTAGGACTTAGTGAGGCATTGTGTTAAGTGGCCAAGGTGAGTGCAATTGCATACATATCATGACACGTTGATGTTTTATACATCATTGGGATGGCTTGTGATGAGCCTACCCAAATTTTATTATCATTATATTTACGTCATGGAGCATATGATTGACATATTTTAAATATGTCAAAAGTTGAATATAAATGCATGGATCACTAGTTATATATGATGTTATATTATGAATGTTATTTCGGGTATGAACTGCCCAATGTTAAATTATGTTGATATACATTGCCATGGATGAAATAAATATGGAATATATGCCCAAGTATGTCATTGAGGGACAGGGTATAGTTGGCATGCCATAGAGTCAGCAGCACGCTGCATACTCGGTTTAGCAATATAGTGTATATAAAAGACACTTAGTGAATATGGTGGGCACGACCTTATGTGTATTATGGTGGGCACGACCTTATGTGTATTAGCACTTCGGTGCATATTTGACTCGTGTACCCAGGGTCCTCATAGGCTTATATTTGGGCTATGGTTTATTGGTTAATAAAAGATAAACATGTGAATAAGCTTACGAGCTTTTGGAATAAATGGCAAGTATATTGGTAAGAAATTTATATCCGATTTATATTAAGTTAATATATGATTAACATGATGGCAATACATATCTAGTGATCATGATGCATTTATGCATATATGGCATATATGACAAATGGACAAGCATGAAAGTTTGATGGCATTGGCTTTTAGTAATTCATTAGCAATGCAATATAAAGGTTAGTATATTGGCATATGGCATGTTATATATATATATATGCAGCCTTGAGGTTTAATAATTCATGAAATTCAATACACCTATTTAGTTGTTTTTAATCTTGATTATTGCCTCACCAAGTTTGTACTTAGCATGTGTTTGATTGTGTACACGTAGGTAATTCGTGATATTGGAGTAAGCAAGGTGTTGCATCAAGTTCAGAGAATTTTATAAAGCTACCACAGTAATGACATCTTACTTGAGGTTTTTAATTAATTTTTGTGACATGTAAAAATGCAATAAAATTGTCTATTTTAGTTCAGAGTCTATTATTTATTGAATAGCTATTTTGTTATTTTTGAAAGGTAAAAGAGCTCCGATTTTGTGTTTTAAGTCAGTATAAATATTTTTTTTACTGTTTTAAATTTTATAGTATTTTTAAAAAAAGGTCATTGTCAACATTGTATTTGTTTTGTGACATTTCCGACATAACTCTAATGATCAGAGTCAAGAAGGAGGTTTTACATGGAAAGTGACCATTTTGTAATAAGGGAGGAAGTTATGGATTTATGGAGTGGTTTTACCATCTAGAGAAAAGTGGGTTGATAACCTCTTTTTATTTTGTTTGTCTTTACGTGGGTTAAGGTAGGGGAACAATGAGACTTTGGTGAGATCACCATCCTCTACCTTTCTTCATCATCTTTTTTCATCCTTTTTCTCTCCAAAAACCCATAGTCGTTCTTAAAGAAAAGAGCCAACTTTCCTACCCAATTCTTTCATCCAAGACTCAAGATTGAGGTATGTTAATCTCCTATTCAAGAGCTTCATGAAAAGCATAATTTTGGGTGGAAATGATAAGTCTCTCATTTATTGGTTTTAGCAAGGTTTAAGCTTTAGGGTTTCCATAGAGCTTTCCCATGGTTTTAAGGTTGTATTTTTGTAGCTAAGTTAACCATGATGATTAGTTCAAGCTTTTATTCATTTTCATGTTTTCATGGCAAGTTGAGAGATTAAAGGGGTTTTACAAGCATGGGTCAAAGGAGAAAGTAGAAGAGTTTTGCTTGGACGCTTGATTTTGAGATTTCTAGCTAAAGGTCAGTAAACTCCAATAAATTAAATGTTAATAGGGTGTAAAAAGGGTAGTACACTACTCTAATAAACTCCCATAAGATGTAAGATTAAGTTAAGGGTTAAAGGTTACGTTTTGGGGGCTTGGGAAGTGATTTCCCTAGCCTTATAAGCCATTTTTAGGCTTCAGTATCTGTATACATGGAGCTCATACCGATACCCTGTGTTATATTTGATATACACAAGCAATTTTAGAAGGGAGTATTGGTATGAATAAGTAGGGTACCGATACCCCATGCCTTACTCAAATTACAGTAGGTAAATTGTGTACCGGTACGCTTAGGGGCGTATCAGTACCAAAAGGGTATCAGTAGATGGCCATGTGTACCGATTTGGGGTGTTGGTTTAACCTTTTTTCGCATAAGCCAAGTATCAGTATGCATAGCTTGGGTATCAGTACCCAGAGGGGCGTATCGATACCCTCAAGTGGGTATCATTACCCACTGGGCAATCTACCCGTAAATGTTGAAATTGAGTTCAAGGGATTGATAATTTGAGGGCTACGACCCAATGGGCTTCTAAAGTGATAAAATGAATTGTAAACATGAGAAACTGAGTTTTAACCCTCATGGATGGGTGTATCATGTAATAACTTAGTAAGGAATAAAGATAACCATGTTGGCTGGTGTCATGCCTTGGGGGCATATGCTTAATAGCTTGGCTTGGTGCCACTCACCTCTTGGTGAAGTGTATGAATGCCCGGTGAGCATGTATTATCTTATGATTTTGGTAAAAAAATCCAGATGTCCTAGAGTTAGTACTATGGCAGTTATATAAGGGGATGAATGCTTCGGGCTGCGTGAACAAGTACATCTAACGTACCCACAAGTTGAGTGATTTGGATGTAGTTAGAAACCTATCTATGGCTATGGTGATCTGAATGAGGTAGATTTTAAGTCGATTAGCTAAGTGACCTCAAGTAACCTGATTGGTTGAGTGACCTCAGGTAAAGAGTACTTGTGGATAATGTGATCCAAGTATATCCACGACAAATTCGTGGCTATGGTGATCTAGATACGGTCCATTTAACCCAATGGCTGTGTAAACACGAGTAACCCGACGGCTATGTGAGCACAGGTAAAGTAAGGCCTCATTGGCCATTATGTAGATAATGTATGCATGTATTTATGTATGCTGTGTGGATGCTATATATGATAGCTTTTGTACCCGATGGCTGAGTGATCAGGGTATGGTATTTATTAACTCAATGGGCTTAGTGAGCTCGAGTAACTCGGTAGACTATATGACCTCGAGTATGACAAAGCTTTGTGGAAACATGTAAGACTTGTTCTAGACTTAATGATGCCTTAAGATACGTGATCTAAGAACTCTATCTTGTGTAGGTTGACAGGTCACCCTCTTTTGGAGGAGCACATCGACAAGGATTTCCCAGCACCGCGTTCGCTCAGAGTACAGTACTTGTTATTTTAGTTTGGGATAATGTATTCATAGGATCTTACAACTGTTGAGTCTGTAACTCTATTTGAAATATTATTTTGATATTCAGCATTTTAGCTTTGAGCTCCCATTTTGTAAGCTTAATTAATATACTCATTTAACTTCATGGATTTATAGGGGTTTAATATTTATAAATGTTGGCTAAACTTATGATTTTAAATGGAAATTTTGATGGGTAAGTTTTGGGTGACTTGAATATAGTACTTCGGATCTGGATCGAGATTAGGGTGTTACATATAGGGTGTAAAAACCTAACACAGACTGAATGTAACGATCCAATTTTTGGGTTAATAAAATGGGCCTTGGATTTGGGTTTGGATCCTTTAAGTTGGTGGATTAAATTATGGAGATTTAACGTGAAGCTCGGTTTAAGGTTTTAAGGACGTAAATGAAATGAGGATGGAGTTTGTGTTTAAAAATAAACACAAGGTCGAACAAGTGTGTGTCTAGTGGGTTTACTAATTTATGAGTGGGTTGGTGTATTTGAATTAAAGTGACTAAAGAGGAGTAAAAATAGGGGAAAATAGGATGAGATAGAATATTTTTTGAGAGAGAATGGGGAAGAGAGAAAAAATGAAGGGATGAGGTTTTGAGCATCGATTTACCATTTTTCAGACCGATAGGAGTGACACTGCCGACACCATGGAGTCGAGCTTGTTGGGATGCATCAGACGGTGGTTGCCACAATGTTGCTGCCGTTACCACTCTATGGGTATGAAGGAGAAAGATTCAGTGGAGCTCATTCGTAAGGAACCACCATCCACCATCACAAACCAAGGCCACCACGGTGTTTCTCAGCTTGAGATGGTCAGATCTGGAGCTTGATGCCACCAGAGAGCCACCAGAAGATGCCGCATGTGCCACATGTACCATCATGTGATCGTGGGCGAACTCCAGCCACATGTGAGGCAGCCATATCCTGGACATAAGTTGATGGGCCAGCCGGTTGAGCCAGCCTGCCGAGCTGCAGGACCAACGAGCCGACCTATTTATGAGCTAAGCCACCGCCGTCAACTACCATCGTCGCCAGCATTGACCGAAAACGTCGATCGCCACCGTCGTTGACTGTTGATCGACGTTAAATTTTTGGGGGACCTTACTTGGGGGTTTCTCAACATCCTGAGTCCGTTGGCACAATACGTTTTTCCAAATTCGAACCTGATAAGCTATTTTTACGTGTTTTATCCCTTAAAGTAGTTCGATTGTGTGAAATGGCTTATGTAATCATATTTGTTTTATCTGAGGAATTGGTAAACTTGAATATTGGAATTAAATAGACGTTTTGAGGAGCTTGGATGAGGATTTATTGATAATCGCTTAAGGTTAGTATACTTCGAACTCCTATTACTTCATGAGCATCATAAATGTGATTGTTTTGCTTGTTAGTATTCGCAAAATAGGTAGACGATAAATAAGCATGTTTTGAGACCGGTATCATGAGACTTGATATATTTATGAGATGCATTATGATGTTGCGAATATGATGAGACTCATGGAGGTTTTAGAGACCGGTTAGGGTCATTTGAGATGCCTATATTATTATTTGATGATTGATTGATTGATTGGTTGATTAATTGTGATGATTTTATGCTTATTCGAATGGATTGACGTAATTTGATGGAAATCATGCTTAAGGGATAATACCGATAAATACTTGATTAAATGATTACGAAGTTAGTAATTAATATTAATTGATTAAATACATTAGTAAACAAAACTTAATGACTTTTATAAGATTTAGGGATCGAGTAAAGCGTTTGTAAAATTGTAATCTAAGGAAACAATACGAACCTGTGTGTAGGGTGTCAGTACAAGCTTTGGCAATACTAGTACACGATTAGGGATCGTATCGATAAGGGTAAATCCGTATCAGTACTTGTTGATATTGAGGATTTCTGGCAAGCTATATTAGTATCGGTAGGCGTGTGAGTACCAATACTCAAAGGTACCATATCGATACTTGTATTCGTGTATCGATACCCACTGAACGGAATAACCTCTAATACTAATAAAAAGATAGAAATTGACGTGAGATGTTAATGTGATAAAATGGATTAATAGAGATAATTAATGATGATGAGAATGTACACTTCTATAATGATTAATAACTCGGTAAACATTGGGTGGCTTGATGGTCATAGCAATTGTAGGGATCCTTGGTGGATCATGTGATGTTGTGTGCTATGTGTAGTCGTGTCCTTGCTATGTGTTGATGTGGACATGTAGATAGTTGAGTCATCTTTGTTAGGTGGGATCTGGATACCCAGTGAGATAATGAGTGTATTGCAACACCATGGTTGAAGATTTTCGAATGTAGGATCCCGATACCGTATGGATGCGGACCTCATTCGAATATGCTTGATGAGAGATCCCGAGCATGAATATAGGATCCCGATGCTGTGTGGATGCGGGCCTCATCCCTATAAGTGTATGATCTAGATGTTGCGTGGCGGGCCTCACTCAGAGTGTAAAATCCAGATGCTTTGGGGACGCGGGCGTCACTCTAGGTTGTTGTATGATTTGTGTGCTTTCGCTCGAATGATCTAGTGAGATCCTGAGTATGGTTGGGCCTTGTGTGCCATGTATGATGATTGCTTTGATGAGAGCATGTGTTTAGGCGACTAGTGGTAGCGCCATATGTTTATTTATTTCTCATTTTTTCTCGTACTAGCTTTCATGTTTATGTTTACTATTAGCATGAAGTATAGTAGAGTAGATATGTACCACTGAGCTTTGTAAGATCAGCGCTTGAAATCATTGTTTTTGTACGTAGTTTGATCATCGGATCATGGGATCGATGAGCACTATAAGTATGAGATTCCAGCATCTGGTGATTTCCAGAGTACGGTACTTGTGTTTAATGGGCTGTGTATTCATAGGACCTTACGTGGTGGAGTCTGTAACTCTTACATTTGAAGTTGTATTAGTTAAGTCGAATGTTTAAATGTTTTGAATTAAAGTGGAGCTCCTTGTAATGATTTAAATTGTTTATCCATGTTTTCAACTATTGGATCTAAATGTTTTGGAAAATACCTTGTTTGGGTTAAACCCAGTTTGAGAAATTTGATGGTTTTGGTTTGGGCTTGAGGCCCAAATTGTGACATCCGGGTCGGGGGTGTTACACTCAAAATCTGACTAAAACCTATCAATCTCCTATTATTACGATATTGACCCGACCCAAAAACAATCAACATGATATTAACAGAACTGAAAATCAACCGACCTGATACCGAAATCACCATAGAACGAACTAAAACCGAACGTCCAAACCAGACCCGAACCGAACTTAAACCGAATATAGTCAGACCCAAAATGACCCGAACCAAACTTGAACCGAATAACCCGTTTGCCACCTCTAGTTGGTGCAATGTGTCATGTTACAGTGCTGTCACTTGGCATTGTGAGATTTTTTTATTTTATTTAAAAATTTCTTGAAAAGTTCTAAAAAACCTATAAAAGAAATAAAAATAGTTTTTTTTAAAAAAAAATCTGTAAATGCCACATGACAAAACTGTAGTGTGTCACATGACGGTAATATCTTAAGAACAAAATCATCAAAAATTGATGTTCAAAATTGGTCAAATAGATTAATTAATTTAATTTATTGGTTTGATGGCTTAATTAGGTGTAAAAAAATTCAAGAGTTTAATTATTTTTTTTAAGTTCAAGGGCAAATGAATAAATCTACATGGTGAATGCCATTGTATGTTCTTAAAGAACATATTTTCTTTCTCAAGAAAATATTTGATGTTGTCTCTCTAGTTGATATTTCAACAAAGAAACAACTAATTGATGTTTTCACCAAGACACTTCCAAAAAATTTCTTCGACGAGCTTACATTCAAGTTGGTATTTTATAGTGTATACTCACCAGATTGAGGGAAGTGTAGATTGCATTCATATGTAGTTAGAATTAGAACTTAATCTAACTTGTACAAATCATCTCTTAGTAGTTTAAATTACTTAAAGTTTTATTTAAGGCAAAGATAAGTCATATCGAAAGAGAGATAGCATAAATCTTCTAAAGTTAATTTTAGCTAAACTATTTATCAGACTATTTAAAGGCTTTCCTTGTATGCATTTATATATAAGAAAAATATAGAGAATTACTTTCATTCTATTTCCAAATACCAGTTTTCTGTACATCATGTGAAAATATTATGTTTTCTTTACTTTTTTTAATAAATAAACTACTTGTAGATTCTCAATCTAAATTTATTTTTAGTTAAAAACTTATTACGTGTTGACCATATATTTATTGTAAATGAATAACTTTTTGTAATTTATAAAAGATCTAATGGCAATTTTGTCCTTCAAACTTATTTTTTTTATTTTATCCCTTAATTTTTTTTTTGTCTTTTTTGACCATTAAACCTTTAATTTTTTTATCAAATCAAATAACAAAAAATAATATATTTTTATGTTAGTGTCAACAATTTTATATATTTTACAATGTGGACGTCAAATATTTTGTAATTTGAGTAAAAAATAAAAATATTTAAAATGATAAAAATATAAATAAATTATTAAAAATTGTAAACTTAATACAAATTTATTAAAAAATGTAAAAAAAGATAAAATAACTTACGTTTGTTTAACAAGTGTGTTATTTTGTTGTCAATTAATTTATTTAAAAAAAAATAGAAAACCAAAGGTTAAAAGAAATGAAAAACATTTAGAGACAAATTGCCGGATAAAGCTAGTGCGAATTTTGTTTGACTGAGCAAGAGTCCAGGCATCAACTTTTCTTTGTGTGTAGCTATTCAAAATCTGTTTGGTCAGCGGTTTTGCAGCTTTAATTTCCAGCAGTATAGGTCTGTCCATGGTTGGAATGGAGAATTGTTGTGGGCTTGTCAGAATTTAAAGGGTAAATCACTTCTGTCCACTTTGCTCAAGCTAGCATGAAATTGTTGTGTTGCTCTGATTTGGAAGGAGCACAATTATAGGCATTTTCAGGGGAAAACCTCCACGGTGAATAGCCTGATTGAGCTAGTGAAAGAGGCGGTAAGGTTGAGATTTCATGGCCTGAAGGTTAATTCTGGAGGGACAAGGAATAATGCACTTTGTACAGCATGGAATCTTGTAAGTCAATTTTCTTTTCTTTTGCTGTTGAATGTACAAATTGGACTGTATATATAGTTTATAGGCTGATTGTTTTTTTTTTAGGATATTGTGGTTGGATTTGAAATAAAGTATAAATTCACCCAAAAAATATTTAGAAACTAAAATGAATTTTTTTATAAAAATCTCAAAGACAATATCGTCATTAAACCTTTAGAAAATCACTATGAAAGGTAAGTCCTCGTTGACTTACATCCTCAAGCTCTCGTAGAATGCTACTATCTATTTAGTTTGGTAAGAAAGGAATAAAAGGAACTTTGCTGGCCATGTTCGATCTGCAGCTGATATTGTAAATTTGATTAAAGGAGTTGTACATGTTAAACTTACTGATAGGCATACGCATAGATACAAATATCTTAATCCATCCCTTTGTATAGCTTGAAATATTGTTTAAGGCAAATTTTTGCTATGTTGTGCCTTGTACATTGTAGTAGTTTTATCTGCTTTTCTTGAATAATGAAAATTAAAAATTCCTTTTATAATAATTTTTTGAAATATTTCCTTTTAAAATAATTTTTTGACTAACTTTTAAAAATTATTTTATAACTACGACTATGATTATTATAACGTTTTATAGTAAACTGTGATAAGAATCAATAAGGATCACAATAATTGTCATTCTCTTCTAAATACCAAAACTACGTTTTCCACCGAATTTGTTATTGTACCCAAGAGATATTGTGAACCATTTTTTTGTTCTAACAACAACGAGAATAATTAAAAATAAATGTGAAATGAATTTATCAAATGATCTTAATAAAAAAAGAAATTATTATTGTTTTTAAATGATTCGGATTTGAATAACTTATCTACACGGTATGTGTTCGTTGTTAAAGAATTATAATTAATGAACACATACTAAAATTTAACCACACAATATAACTTAAAAAAATAAATACGAAATAATAGTGATTCTTTCTATTTCTCATCTATCAAACCCTTGTGATGAAGAAAAAAATAGAAGATTATCTCACTAATGAAGAAAAAGTTGAACCTAAACAAACTGAGATAATGTTTCCGGTGGAGCTCATTAGAGGAAGACATATTGATGACATCATGAGGCCATATCTGATGTTGATGATGAACCTGTTGACAGGGACACTACATTTGGTGTACTTGAAGTGTATGAGATCAGTTGATAGGGAAGCAAAGTTTAATTATTGATTATTTAAATCAAAGTTTGGAAATTCTACTCTAATAATGTCCTTGAAGTGGTTAAAGCTCTTTGTTTAAAAAAATAGTTAAAATTCTCAATTGACATCCTCTCCTTCTTCTAAGGTATAGGTTTAAAATTTATTAGGAGCAAATTCTTCTATCTCCTAAATAGAAATTATTCAAAAATAAATATAGTTTATTTAGTAAAAAGATATTTAAATAAAATTATTTATGAAAATGACATCCACTCTACTCATGTGGAGCAAAAATACGATAGTGAACTACAAAACACGCTTTTCCTCTCATTTTTTTTATATGTAACCCCTTACCCCACCCTACAATTCAAACCAAAAAAAAAAAAAATCTACACCTCTTTCGTTAAAACAAATAAGTACCACTCGAGATTTTTGTAAGTTCCGATTTTATTTTCTTTTTATATGTTTATTAATTTATTTTTGCGTTTAGATATTATATTTTTAGGGTTTATGTATACTATTTTATTAGTAATTAATTTTAAACAATAACTTTAATTTTTTTCGTATGATTGTTATATGTTTCGTAGTATAGTTATTTTATTTTTTGTGTTATTATTTAATACTTTATTTATTTTGTTATTATTTTTTATTGTATTTTCATGTAGTGTAGTTAATATATTTTATGTTTTTAACTAACTATTGCATTTTGTTTTCTGTGTTATAATTATTAATAATTACCACTTTCGTTGTTTCATTATAATGGTGATGTTTGGTGAATAGAGTTTTGAGTAAAAATTGGATGTTTAGAACACTTTTAGAGGATTGACAAGTCAAATCCGTTATTTTACGTATTTAGTAAATAGATGATTGTATTATTGGATTGAGGTGAATCATCTCAAATAGAAAAATCTGGTACGAGGATTTTTTTTGTTTTTGTTTTAGAGAATTGTATATAAGAGTTGTAAAGACTCTTTATTCTTTTACAACTATAAATATGGTTCTCCAAATAACTTAAATTCATATATGCCTCTTTCAAATATGCTTACTAATGTTATATTAAAAAATTAATCTTCATATCTAATACATATTGATAACCAATAAACAACTATTACAATTAACAATTCAAACAAATATCGAATATAATCATTAATACTTATTTTGCTTTTCAATGGAATATAGTGGAATGTAATTACATTCTTAAAAAGTTGTATTATATTAATTTAAGGTGTTTAAGTAATTAATACTCACCAATATGAGTTTAGGGTTTTTATGGTTTTAGGGTATAATAATTATCCTTTTAGAATTTAATTCCATAAAATACCATAAATTAACGGAATACAACTTTTTAGGAATGTAATTAATTACATTCTATTAGATTCTATTTAAAAACAAAATAAACATAAGATCTCTGTGGGCCGTTAATGCCTAATTTGATGACTATATTTAAGGAAATATCTTATTTAAACGATATTTGATTTGTGAACGATTTTTTTTACAAATCCTAAATCTAATCATAATTCTACCTAGAGGGCAGGGGAAGAGAAGATTCTAACGGAAGGAAAGTGTGCACTTAATGGGTATATAACACATGACCTAAAGGAATATGAGGAAACAAAGATGAACAACCTGGCCAACCGTTTAAATGTGCTTGCTTTGAACGAATTTAAAATCTAAACTATTAATTTGGAAATGTATGATATAATTAACTCACTTTGAAACATGGTAACGACTAACGAAGCTTGGATTAGCTAACATATTATATTGCTCTGGCCAGAATCTGAACCTAGTGGTTTGAGGGCACAAAAAACCTAATTTTTTATATGAGATTTCTCTTCCATCTTTTGGGGGCGAGTCTAAAGAACGGCAAGTTAGTATACGGCTAACAAATGGCAGGATGTTAGAGCTGTCAGATGAGAAAACTTTTGATTTTGACTGTAAGATTTAGATTTCCATAAAAAACAAAAACGGGAAGAGAATGTTGTCGGTAAGTTTTGGAACTTCGTAAATAGTATCATAACTTTATGGGTATAACATTCGTGTTGCGATGTCAAATGTTAAAATAACACATTTGTTTTAGAACTATGAGATATGTACCGGAACCCGTAGTTAAAAGTTTAAACCTAAATAATTAGTAAAGTATGTGACAATTAAAGTTGGAAGAAGATGTCTTGGAATTTGATTTCGAGTACCAAAACTGTTATTGGTGAAAGTAACATTTTAGGGTTAACGCATAACAATTGACGTTTCTCTCCTAAAATTGAAACTTTTGTACATGTATCGAAACCTGTTGAAAATGTGTAAACTAGAAATGTTTAAAGTTCTTTTAACAATACAAGTTTGTATATTATGTTTCAGAACTTAAGTAAAAGTACTGAAACATGTGGAATAGTTTGTTGGATAGATAAAGTTAGACGTCGAAACCGTAAAAGCAAATGAAGTTTATAACATATTAGGTTGAATCGCCAAGTATCAGAATTCATGAAAGGGTTGTGCAACCTAAAGTAGATAATTTTAATATTTTCGGTTTAACGATCCACAATTCCATTTTTTTGTAGGTCTTTTAAAGTCCTCCAACTTTCCTAGAATAAGAATCGAACATTTATTTCCCCCACTGAAAATCTGGAGAATCTTGTCAATTTGTAAAAATGTTTCAGTTAGTGTAAATGATCAAAACCTTAATTAGGTCTGCAACTGAACCTGTGCAATCGTCTCCATTGTGAAGGTAACAAGCAAAACCCTAAGGTTTGTTTATTTGTGAAATACTTGAAATCTAGGGTTTGCGTTTCGAAATTCTGGTATGAAATTGCATTTCTTGTTGGAGGAAAGATGTTTAAACGAATATATTATGTCCTATTAGTTTTTTTTGAAAATGTTACCCTTTCCATTGCTTTGAACGTAAAAAGGTTAGATTTGTTTGTAATGAGGATGGGTTTATTTCGGAGTGAGTTGGTTTCTTTCTGCATTGATTCATGTGAAGATTTAATCATTAGGATGACAATTTCAAATTTGAATCTTGTTTTTAACTAAATTGTTGAGAAAGTTGGTGATAAAGTTGATAATGAAGTTGCCATAGTTGCTGAGGAAGGTGGTGTTGAGACGTTGGCCATATGCGATAAGTCGAGCACACCAAAAACATGTCATCCCTTCATTAAGTTTTAGTAAGTTGATATTTGCGTGTTCTTATTGCATCTCAGAATGAATAAATGATTGAATGTATACCTTTATTTTTTTTGTGTTTTACAGTAAAGTTGAATGTATAAGAATGAAGCAAACTGAGGAGAAAATGACTACTAAGGTAGGTTCTAGTGGATTATGATGTGAAAAATGTTAAATTCATTTGAATTTGTCATACGTAGGTTAGGAAAGAGTTGGGCGAGAAATGGGAGGACATGTCGAAGAAAGACAAACAACCTTACATTGATGAAACTGAAAAGGAGAAGGCGACATACAAAGAGTATAAATCAGGAAAGTCGAAGAAGGTAATAGGAAATAGCTATATAAAGACATTCTTTGTTGTTTGATACAGTAAGATTGACGTAGAAACTTATCCCTTGTAGACATATTTTGAAACAAGGTGTAGTCAGAATAAATTGCACGATTTCATTAAAGAAATGATGACGATGGGGATTGATCATGTTCTTGATGAAATTGGTTTTGGGTTGTTAGTTTTTATAAAATCACACATTCTAAGCCGTGACCTACGTGGGGAATTGATGGAAACTTTTGATGTTGGAAGGAGTGTTATTGAGTTTGAAGGACACAACATTACTATTTCAGTTGAAGATGTAGAAGCTATATTAGGGCGGAAGAATGAGGGTGTTGATGTTCATGAAGTGCTGTCGAGGGAGAATAGTAGAGAACTCAGTGAAAAGTATAACCTGAGCACATTTTTAAATTATATAGAAATCGAGTGAGATATACTATCCGGTGCTTTTGAAGGGGATGCCTTGAAAGCAAGGGTGTTATTGTACATTATTGGAGTTTTTCTTTGTCCTATTGCTGAGATACGACCATGTGAAGATTTTTTTAAGTTGTTGTGCAACGATTGCTTACAGTAAAAAGTGAATTGGGCCAAATATGTTTACGATACACTTATTGAGGCAATAAGCTATTTACAGAAGTTGGGAAGACACGTTTACCTAAAAGGGTGTATTACAATCATAGAGGTAAAGTTAAATTTGCATTAGTTTTGAGAAATCAGTAGAACTGAGTTTTGTCATATTGATGTTGTCTTGTGAATGATACAAAATTCAGGTTCAGCTGTATGATTATTTGTCTAGATTTGATAGCATAGCCAGTGCAGCTTCTAATGGCGGTGGGGCTCGTATTCTTTACTAGGTGGAATTAGAGGTCGCGTCTGTTTATAGCTGCTTAAAGAGAGATGAGCTTTGAATAGACCAAAGATATCTACTAGTTATTAATCATCTAGTATGTCAAATTGCAATCATAGTTAATTATATTTTTTTTCTCTTTGAAGATTATTGCATGAAAGCATCCATTACCTGAATCTTTTGAGGCACCTAAAGTCAAGGTATCTGCGGAAGTCATGGAAGCACCCAAAGGCAGGAAAGGTTCGAAGAGACGTAAGGTAATACGTCGAGTCACTATATTAATCATTTATTATGTGGAAGGTGAATCTTTAATATTTATTTAATTTTCAAGGTTTCTTTTGCAGAGTATGATGTTGCGGACTGCAACGGTGGTGGTTTAACGAGGGAAATGATGTCGAAGATGCTTGAGGAAATAATGTCCGAGTCGAAAGGGGTAAAAGAGGTTGTCAAAAGGGGAAATGAGGAGCAAATAATGTCCGAGGTGAATGGGCCAAAAGAAGTTGCCAATATGGGAATTGAGAAGAAAATAAAAGGTAAGAAGAATTTAGACAGTATGAGGGGGTTGATGATAAGATGTTGGGTGAGAAATTGAGTATTCTTTTTGAAGATGTGGTAGTAGTGCGGGCCGACATGACCTGCTTGAAGCAGAGTTTGGTAGAGAAGATGAACAATAGTGATGTCAAAATGAACAGTTTTGAAGTGAAACTAAACGATTTTGAAGTCAAAATGGATGGTGTTCATGAGGATGTCAATGCAATACGATACGAAATGAAAGGGATTGTGCTCAAGATGTCAAGGAATATGGAGATTGATATGGCCTATATTGTGGATGAATTTAATAGGGTTTTTTCCAGTAAGTTTATGGAGACGTAAGAGGAGAGCCTTATTCTTACAGAGACAGCAGAAAATATTATTATGTCTTCCAAATTGAAAACACCCCAAGTAGAGGTAAGCGTTGCTTAGTTTTAGATACAAACTCTAACTGTCCAGCACCAATGAAGAAAAAGGTAAAAGCTAACTTTATTTAAAAAATATTTTGATCTTGTTCTTGTACCTATAGGCTTGACTAGCGTAATGTTCCATTGTAGGATCCGCATACTGCCAGACAGGTTAGTAAAAAATCCCCTCAACTCTCAAAGGAGAGGCAATCAACCGCATAAAGTTTGGAAAGTTAATTTGGAATAATTATTCCGAGTAATTACCATTCTCAATGGTAACTATTGGTTGTGTGTACCGTGTACTTCAACAATAACAAGTGGCAGTTGCCATATGCATTGAACATTGGGCCTTAAGCCCATCGAATTGAACATTGGAAATAATATAGTTTTGTCCATTAAGGACATCCAATTAAATGTTGTACCTTAATGGTTATGATTTTATTTTCATTTACATAATTTATTATTGTCGTTGTTATCATCATATCTTTCTTTCTTGTGAAAGGTTGAGAATGTTGTTGCGCGTAATAAGTGCTACGCAAATGTGCAAGTATACACGTCGCAAGTTATAGTATAAAAGATATCGTCTCCACAGGGATTGGTGCCACTTCAAGAATCTAGTCTCTTGCATTGTAAAAAGTAAAAACACAAATAAAGGATTATGGGAGTTTAACTAATAACTAAACTAGAAAGCAATAAAGTAAAAGAAAATATGAGATCAAATGAGAGAGAGATAGGCTAGGTTATCGTGAGTTGAGGTGTGATAGCCGATTGGATCGTTTTGGTAAAAGAGTGCACGGGCAACTCAGTTGCCGTGGCAACTTGCACAACGGGGTTGCCTTGGCAACTAATCAACGGTTTCCTGGGCAACTAGTTGGGCAACTACTTGGGCGTCTGGGCAGCAACCTTCAAGGTTCGGCAGAGCGTTCTTCAATGGTTTCTTCTTATCCCTAAGTCGAAACTCTAGCTACTTGTGCATGCCTTGATAATACATCCCTGCGTGAATCAAGGGTGAACAACAACCAATCCTGTACTCCTCTTAGCCGTTGAAATCCTTAACTTATTCCTAAGCCGGATTAATCTTCACCATCAATAGATTGAATAAAGATCATATTCATTCGTTTCTTGAATCTAACTCTCCCGATATTAGATAAATAGATGAAATCACGAGATCCTCTCCCAATTCACTCGCAAACAAGAATAAGAACCAAGAATGAATAAACCTTGAATAGAAAAGTGCAAACTCTTATTACCTAAACAAAAACCAATAGTTTCTCACAACCACAAAACACAATAACCATAGCCAAATAGATTTAGTTCATGGCTAGGTTCCAAAGAAACACAAGATAAATAATCCCTAGCATGAACCCAATCGAACAAGAAAGAAAAGGATGAAGAAGAAGGCTTGTCGAAATCCTCCTTGCCCTAGATGCTTGTCGAAAATTCTCTCCTCTTGCCCTCCTTGGACTTGTCGAAATTCCCCTCTCTTGCTCTCTCCATGGATTGTCGAAATCTCCATCGTATTTATAGGGCTAGGCCAAAGTCCTTCTTTGAGGAGAAAGTTAAGTTGGAATTAAATTATCTTTAAAGAATATAATTCTTTATTATAATTATATTCCTACTAGAACTTCTCCTATCTTCTTGGAATTTAATTCTTCTTTAATCTCTGCATGGAAATCAAATTCCTTTTGGTTTGGGCTTTGCTCCACCTCATCTTGGGCTTGTCTAGTCATCAATTTCGACTACCATATCACCTTTTCTCTTGTCGACAATTGCCATGGCAACTGGCTCGGCGTCTCCTTCATGCATTGCCCTGGCAACTAGCTCAGCGTCTCCTTCATGCATTGCCCTGGCAACTAGCTCTAGTCTTGCTTTGGCAAGTGATCCTGCACATACACACAAAACACACCAAAGCAACATCTTTTCCCACAAAAAACTACCAAGTTATGTAATCAAGCTCAACGATGGAAGGAAACATAGATTAATGCATGAATGGCTAATTATGCAACTAATATGAGCCTAAGTCTAACAAAAATATGAGTAAAAAGGTTAAGAAAAATAGTACTTTTGAACACTTATCACACCCCCAAACTCGAGCTATTGCTTGTCCTCAAGCAATGCAAACTCATAATTACCTGCCAAGACTTCAACTTTCACAAACTTAGCTTTGAACTTGATTTCAATTCTCTGAATCGGGGCACAAAGAATGATTGGCTTTTTATTTTTCGGAAAACTTAGGAGTTACTCGGAATCAAACTATAATGCTTGTGAGTGTGTGCGGAGTTGTGTGCAAGTTGATTTTTCGGATTCTATGCAAACAAGAGGTTTTCAAATTACTTCATTGGGTTCTTTTTAACATGTTTTAACTAGAGCCAGTTTTGGGCACCTCTAGTGTTTTGTTTTTAATTTTCTTAAGTTAATTTATTCGACTAGAGCCAGTTTCGGGCACCTCTAGTTATAAATTTTTTTAACACATACTAGAGCCAGTTTCGGGCACCTCTAGTGATAAATTTTTAGCACATGCTAGAGCCAATTTCGGGCACCTCTAGCATTCATCCAAATTTTATTCTAATCTCCCAATTTGTTAATTATCAACCTAAGTTTACTAGAATTCCTTAAATCAATCAAACCACAACAGTGTTTCATCAAATTTAGCATCATAGTAAAATTCTAAGTTTTTCCATGGTTATACTAGAATAAAAATTCTATCAATTAAGTGCATTGGCAAAGTCATCATCGGATATTCATCAAATCTAAGCAATTTTTGTTCCAATTAAAGGCATGGCAAGCAATTTATGTATCCTAAATGTAGTACTTAAGATGAATGTAACTAAACATGGTAACTACTAATAACGATCCCCCCCAAACTCGAGTGAGGCATTGTCCTCAATGCATGCATTAAATAAAAATAAAAATAACAAAAAATAAAATGCATACAAGGATTTACTCTGAGAGTTCGTCATCGTAGATGATTAGTTTCCTTTTGGTCGGTGTCTTGATTCTCTTGCTTGAATGCGATGGTTGTTTTCTTGTTGCCGGTGGTGGAATCGATCCTCGTACGGGGTTGTCCTCATCGTCCTCTTCATCAATGTCATTGGCTTTTCGCTTGGAGGATTCAATTGGTGCGGTCTTTGTTGGTGCAATGGAGGACTCATCCGAATCTGAAAAATCAGAAAATGATTTCGTATGAGTTGATTCGGGCATAAGTGCTTTACCTTTGGCTTTTGCAGTGGTTGTTGAGATATCTTTAGCTTTGGTTGCCGTGGCGTCAGCTTGTGCAGGCACGATGTAGGTTGCCGTGTCGGTAGTGAATTTCTTTAGCATGGTGGTTGTGAGTCTTGTTGTGGAAAAAAAAACAAAGAAAACCTGGAAACTAAAGATAATGAAGAAAAATAAAGTATCTCCTAAAAATAAAAATAAAAATGAAAATAAAAAGAAAAAGAAAATAATGAACGGAGAGCATGCTCATGCATCTCCTAAGTTGACCACTTCCTTGTTACGTTCCACATGGGCACCATTGTAGTGCTTCAATCTTTGTCCATTAACTTTGAATTCATGGTTGTCAGAGATGGACTTGATTATCACGGCACTATGGGAGAATGGTTTGACAACTTCGAATGGTCCCGACCATCTTGATTTTAGCTTTCCTGGGAAAAGTTTTAGCCGAGAATTGAATAGGAGAACTAGTTGCCCTGGCATGAATTGTCGTGGCAATAGTTTCTTGTCGTGCCATCGCTTTGTTTTCTCCTTGTATATTCGTGCATTGTTATAGGCGAGTGCACTGAATTCTTCTATCTCGTTGAGATATATCAAACGCTTTTGTCTGGCACTTTCCTAATCCATATTCACGGTCTTGATTGCCCAGTATGCCTTGTGTTCGATTTCCACCGGTAGATGGCATGTCTTGCCATAGACAAGTCGGAAGAGGGACATACCTAAGGGTGTTTTGAATGCAGTGCGATATGCCCAAAGTGCGTCATCTAGTCTTAATGACCAATCCTTCCTAGCGGGATTTACAACTTTCTCAAGTATACCCTTCAGTTTCTGGTTGGAAATTTCTGCTTGCCCGTTGGTTTGTGGGTGATATGCCGTGGCGATCTTGTGTGATATGCCGAAGCGTTGCAACATCTTGGCAATTAGTCTGTTGTCAAAATGCTTGCCTTCGTCACTGATAATTTCTCTTGGTATACCAAATCGTGTAAATATGTTTTTCTGCAAGAATTGTTGCACGGTCTTGGAATCATTGTTGGGAACTGCAGCTGCCTCCACCCATTTAGACACGTAGTCGACGGCAAGTAAGATGTAGAGGTTGCCGAATAAAGATGGGAAAGGTCCCATAAAATTGATCCCCCACACATCGAAAAATTCCACCTCGATGATGTTCTGGAGTGGCATCTCATGTCGTCTAGAGATATTGCCCGTCCTCTGGCAATGATCACATTGCTTGTAAAAGTCTTGGGCATCTTTGTACAATGTTGGCCAATACAAACCGGATTGCAAAACTTTAGCCGCGGTACGAGTTCCTCCAAAATGTCCTCCATAGGGTGAAGAATGGCATTGCCGGAGTACATTCTGTTGCTCTTCTTCAGGGACACATCGGCGTATAACCTGATCTGCACATTGTTTAAACAAAAGAGGCTCGTCCCAAAAGTAATGCTTAGCATAATAGAGGAACCGCTTCTTCCCTTGGTGAGTAATGCCATAAGGTAAAATACCACAAACAAGGAAATTAACTAAATCCGCGTACCAGGGTATTGCCGAGGCATGTGCTGCCGTGGCGATTGCTCCCAAAATTGCCAAGGCGTGTGCGTCAAAGGCGGCTGCGGCATCGAGGGTTGCCGAGGCATGCGCATCCATGGTTGCCGAGGTGTCGAGGGTTACCGAGGCATGCGCGTCCATGGTTGCCGAGGCAACTAAAAGTTGTTCATCTGGGAATGCATCGCATATCTCTAGATCCGCGTCCTCCTCCCTATTGCGTTCCAAACGTGATAAGTGATCGGCCACTTGATTTTCTGTTCCTTTCTTGTTTTTAATTTCAATATCAAATTCTTGTAAAAGTAATATCCAACGAATCAAACGAGGTTTGGCATCCTTTTTAGCAAATAGATATTTGATTGCCAAATGGTCCGTATGAGCAATTACCTTTGTACCAATCAAATAGGATCTGAACTTGTCAAATGCGAAAACTACAGCTAGTAACTCTTTCTCCGTTGTTGTGTAATTCACTTGAGCACTATTAAGAGTTTTACTAGCATAGTATATCACATGGAAGGTCTTACCTGTGCGTTGGCCTGGGACTGCTCCTACCGCAAAATCACTTGCATCACACATGAGCTCAAAAGGTAGCGTCCAATCTGGTGGAACGACAATGGGTGCCGAGGCAAGCTTTTTCTTTAGGGTTTCGAATGCTTGGGTGCAAGAATCATCAAAATTGAAGACTTTAACCTGTTCAAGCAGATTACACAAGGGTTTAGTGATTTTAGAAAAATTATGAATGAGCCTCCTGTAAAAGGCTGCATGTCCGAGAAAACTTTGAATTCCTTTAACCGAACTTGGTGGGGGTAATCTCTCGATCACGTCCACCTTGGCTTTGTCTACTTCAATTCCCTTGGATGAAATCTTGTGGCCGAGCACTATTCCTTTATCTACCATAAAAATGGCATTTCTCCCAATTGAGGACTAAATCAGTTTCTTCACATCTTGCCAACACCCTCTCTAAATTGCCGAGACAGCTGTCGAAGTCATTAGCAAAAACATAAAAATCATCCATGAAGATCTCAAGGAAGTCTTCAACCATGTCTGAAAAGAGTGCCATCATGCATCTTTGGAGGGTTGCCGGGGCGTTACACAATCCGAACGACATCCTTTGGAAGGCATAAGTGCTGTATGGGCATGTGAAGGTTGTCTTTTCTTGATCTTCTGGTGCTATGGCAATTTGATTGTAACTTGAATAACCATCAAGAAAACAATAAAAGGGTTTACCTGCAAGACGGTCAGGCATTTGATCAATAAAGGGTAATGGGAAGTGATCTTTCCTGGTGGCTTTGTTTAGCTTTCGATAATCCATACAAACCCTCCAACCGGTCACAGTCCTGGTTGGAATGAGTTCATTGTTTTCATTACTTACCACCATTATACCTTCCTTTTTCGGAACACATTGTACCGGACTTACCCATGTACTATCAGAGATAGGGTATATAATGCCGGCGTCAAGCCACTTGATGATTTCTTTCATTACAACCCCTTTCATGGCATGATTCAGTCTTCTCTGGGCCTCAATTGAAGGTTTGTGATCATCTTCCAACAAAATCTTGTGCATGCGCACTGCCGAGCTAATTCCCTTCAAGTCGGCAGTTGTCCACCCTCTTGCCTTTTTGTGTAGCTTCAACATCTTGATCAGCTTCTTCTCCTGCTCAGGCTGTAACTTAGAAGAAATAATTACAGGCAATGTATTATCGGTTTCCTAAGTATGCATATTTTAGTTGCTCTGGAAATTGTTTCAACTCAAGAATCGGTGGTTGTTCAATAGAGGGTTTTTCGAGCTTACCTTCCTTACCTGAGTAATCCAGTGGTTCAAAGTATGTATCTGGTCGATTGACTAGACAATTTGCCTCTTCTTGTTGTTCCTCATCGATCGGTTCTTCATACTCCTCAGGTTCCTCTTGATCGGCAATGTAGTTGCCGAGGCAATTAAATTCCTCGTCGAAGTTAAACTCTGCCGTGGCATGAAGAAGTTGGCATTCTTCTGGATCACCGGCATGCCTTAGTGTTTGGAACACATTTAGTTTAACTTGCTGGTCATTCACCCTCATTGTGAGTTCTCCCTTTTCAACATCGATCAAGGTTCTCCCTGTTGCTAGGAATGGTCTCCCGAGAATGATGGGTGCATGCTCATCTGCTTCACAATCCAAAACAATAAAGTCAGCGGGAAAAAAAAATTTATCAACTTTTACCAGTATGTCCTCGATTTTTCCCTCTAGATGCACATAGGATCTGTCGGCTAGCTGTAGCATAACTGTTGTAGGTCTTGCCTTCCCGATTCCTAGTTTCTGGAAAACCGATTTAGGCATCAAGTTTATGCTAGCCCCAAGGTCGCATAATGCTTTCCCAACATAGTGATTTCCAATGGAACATGGTATTGTGAAACTTCCGGGATCCTTCAACTTAGGTAGCATACGATTATGTAACATTACCATGCATCCCTCTGTTGCGGCAATTGTTTCAAACTCTCCTAGCCTTGTTCTCTTGGACATAATGTCTTTAAGAAACTTGGCATAGTTTGGCATTTGTTCAATTGCTTCCACCAATGGCAAGTTGATGTGGACTTGCTTTAGGATATCAAGAAACTTCTTGAATTGGTATTCTTGCTTTTGTCGCTTCAACATTTGTGGGAAATGTGGTGGAAGTTGGATATCTTCGATTCTTTCATTGGTTTGAAACCTGATTGACGGCATTGCCGGGACAACTGGAGTTGCCGAGGCGTTATCAACTGGGGTTGCCGAGGCATGCTTATCGCAAGTTGCCGAGGTGTCTTTATCGTCGGTTGCTGCGGCAATTCCTGGTTCAGCATCTGAGGCTTTGCCTCTAGGTTCGTCTGGATCTTTTTGTGGAGTTTTGTTTGACGAACGGGTTTGAACCTCTCTAAGTTGTTGGCCACTTCTAGTGGTGATTGCCTTACATTGCTCATGGCCAGTTCCTCTTGCGACTTCAGTATCTCTAGGTAAACCTCCTTGCATTCTAGTATTCAGATTTTGAGCAAACTGTCCGACTTGGTTTTCCAATGATTTTATTGCCGCCTCTTGGTTTTGCAATCTCATCTCGGTCCTGTTAATAAAAGCATCAGTTCTTTTTATGAAATTACTATTCTCAGCCATATAAGATTCAATTTTCATCATAAAAGCATTTAGAGAATTTTCCAAAGAACTAGATGTCGTCGGTTGTTGATGTGGCAACGTTGCCGTGGCATATTCTGCTGGAATCTCGATGCTTGTGCATTCTGATTGTTCTGGTTTAGAGCATTGTTGGGATTACTCCATGAAAAATTTGGGTGCTTCTTCCAAGCTGGATTGTATGTATTGGACATCACGTTGTTGCTCCGATTGTAATTCCCCACATAGAAGCTGGATTCCAGATTCTGCATAAATTCAGAAGAATTATGGTTATCACCACATAACTTACAAAAAGAATCCATTACCTTGACCTCATGTGTGTTGTTTGGTTTTTGCATGTTCTGGACCATCTTGGTTAGAGTGGCCAATTGTGCCGAAATTGAATCTGATGATCCTAGTTCATGTATTGTGGCTTGGCGTCTAACTCCTCCTCTTCTAGTAGATGGGAATTGATAATCATTCTTGGCCAGCCTATTTAGAATTTGCATTGCTTCCTCCGGCGACTTATCTAGGAGTATGCTGTTTGCCGAGGCATCTAGCATCATCCTTGTTGGTGTATTCACAGCGTTGTAAAACATTGTTACTTGAGTCTACACTGGGAATCCGTGTAGGGGGCATTTGTGTAGAAGTTCTCTATATCGCTCCCAAGCCTCGTACATAGATTCATCATCTGCCTGCCGAAAAGAAGTAATGTCGTTACGAAGCTTATCAGTCAAATTTGTAGGATTAAATCTAGCAAGGAAATCACGACAAAGATCGGTCCAAGATGCTATTGATCCGGCAGGAATGCTATTCAACCATGCTTTCGCCCTATCCCTCAGTGAATAGGGGAATAATCTTAATCGTAAGACATCAGGGGTGACTCCGTGTATTTTGAACGAGTTGCAAATCTCGAGGAAAAATTTCAGATGTTGCCGTGCATCTTCAGTTGCTGAGCCGCCAAATTGACCAATTGTGTTGATCATATTAAACATTACCGGTTTCAACTCAAAGTGGTCGGCTTCAATTTCAGGTGCGACAACTCCTGGGTTAAGTCCATCTAGATCTTCTTCAAGATAGTCTCAAATAGTTCTGTTTTGTGCAAGAATCACTCCTCCTCCTGCTGGAACATCTTGATGCATATTGCCGTCTTGATTAGCCATTGCTACTCTTATCCTTCGTCTAAGTCTTTCTAAGGTTAATTAGATTTTTGGATCAAAGGGATATTCTGGTGTAGTCGGTTTCGCCCTGGTCATATACTAATGCAAAACCAAAGTTTGTTAGCCCTTTGAATTTTAAACAAGAAAAGTAAAAAGTGCAAGAAAATAAAAACAAAGTCGCTATTGCCAATCCCCGGCAACGGCGCCAAAAACTTGTTGCGCGTAATAAGTGCTACGCAAATGTGCAAGTATACACGTCGCAAGTTATAGTATAAAAGATATCGTCTCCACAGGGATTGGTGCCACTTCAAGAATCTAGTCTCTTGCAGTGTAAAAAAGTAAAAACACAAATAAAGGATTATGGGAGTTTAACTAATAACTAAACTAGAAAGCAATAAAGTAAAAGAAAATATGAGATCAAATGAGAGAGAGATAGGCCAGGTTATCGTGAGTTGAGGTGTGATAGCCAATTGGATCGTTTTGGTAAAAGAGTGCACGGGCAACTCAGTTTTTGTGGCAACTTGCACAACGGGGTTGCCTTGGCAACTAATCGATTGTTGCCTGGGCAACTAGTTGGGAAACTACTTGGGCGTCTGGGCAGCAACCTTCAAGGTTCGGCAGAGCGTTCTTCAAAGGTTTCTTCTTATCCATAAGTCGAAACTCTAGCTACTTGTGCATGCCTTGATAATACATCCCTGCGTGAATCAAGGGTGAACAACAACCAATCTTGCGCTCTCTTAGCCACTGAAATCCTTAACTTATTCCTAATCCGGATTAATCTTCACCATCAATAGATTGAATAAAGATCATATTCATTCGTTTCTTGAATCTAACTCTCCCGATATTAGATAAATAGATGAAATCATGAGATCCTCTCCCAATTCACTCGCAAACAAGAATAAGAACCAAGAATGAATAAACCTTGAATAGAAAAGTGCAAACTCTTATTACCTAAACAAAAACCAATAGTTTCACACAACCACAAAACACAATAACCATAGCCAAATAGATTTAGTTCATGGCTAGGTTCCAAAGAAACACAAGATAAATAATCCCTAGCATGAACCCAATCGAACGAGAAAGAAAAGGATGAAGAAGGAGGCTTGTCAAAATCCTCTTTGCCCTAGATGCTTGTCGAAAATTCTCTCCTCTTGCCCTCCTTGGACTTGTCGAAATTCCCCTCTCTTGCTCTCTCCATGGATTGTCGAAATCTCCATCTTATTTATAGGGCTAGGCCAAAGTCCTTCTTTGAGGAGGAAGTTAAGTTGGAATTAAATTATCTTTAAAGAATATAATTCTTTATTATAATTATATTCCTACTAGAAATTCTCCTATCTTCTTGGAATTTAATTATTCTTTAATCTCTGCATGGAAATCAAATTCCTTTGGGCTTGGGCTTTGCTCCACGTCATCTTGGGCTTGTCTAGTCATCAATTTCGACTACCATATCACCTTTGCTCTTGTCGACAATTGCCATGGCAACTGGCTCGGCGTCTCCTTCATGCATTGGCCTAGCAACTAGCTCGGCGTCTCCTTCATGCATTGCCCTGGCAACTAGCTCTAGTCTTGCTTTGGCAAGTGATCCTGCACATACACACAAAACACACCAAAGCAGCATCTTTTCCCACAAAAAACTACCAAGTTATGTAATCAAGCTCAACGATGGAAGGAAACATAGATTAATGCATGAATGGCTAATTATGCAACTAATATGAGCCCAAGTCTAACAATAATATGAGTAAAAAGGGTAAGAAAAATAGTACTTTTGAACACTTATCAAATGCGTTAATCAAAGTTCCATATGGTGAACTACCTGATGGGTTTCATGAAATAGAACGATTATTTATGGAATACCCCGTTTGCGCAAGAGTAAGCCTTCAACTCTATAAATTTACTCTGTTATACTATGAAATGTAAAATCAAATACATAATACAATGTTTGTTTGCAACTATATGGTCATTACACTCAACAACATTTATTGTACTATTAGAGAAATTGATATGTTATGACCTAAGCAAAATCTTGACAATACGATTAGTCTAATAAATATCGCGTATGGCTTGAAATTGTATGAAACATTTGGAACCTATTTTCCTAAGTGGCCATTATTATTTTTTAAATTGGCAAAATTATTGATATGGTGTCCCTGTTCGAGGCTCGCAAGGAGGTGAAGGAAAAAATTAAATGTCGGGCCTTTATGCTTTGTTATCTTCATGTATTTTTTTTGTTACCGTCGTATTCAATGTTTATTCCTTATTTTTTGTTGATAAATTGTTTTCGATTGTAAATAACAAACAAACATTATTAATTAAGAGTACTAAGAAACTAGTGGAAAATGGAACAACGTCATCGTATGCAAAGTTCAATGCTAACTCAATGAAGCTTTATGGGAACATTACTGGCGTTGATATTGTAAGAAGAGATATGATAAAGGATTCAATTGTTAATTTGTTTCAGGATATGGTAAATTTTAATAAGTTGACGACAAAATATTTGCAATTATTCATCCCCGTGGATGAGTGAGATGTGGACTGGTACTTGTGTGTCATTCATATGGAACGTGAGGAAGTTTGGATACTAGTTAGCAATCCGGGTACTAAGGGGGGGAAACGTTGGGAGGACGCAGTTACAAAAATGATGAGAACACATCTAATTGCCGTGTCACCATGTTAGCAATATATGTGATTAAGGCTAGGAATGAACTTTGTACTATGTTTTAGATACGCGTGTTTGCTAATTTGCTAAGGATGAAGACTTCGTTGAGGTGTTTGGCAAACCGAAGGTGGCATTTGACAACCTAAAAATTGTACGTCCTAAAGTCATGAGTGAAGAAATTGGGTATTCAGCTTTCCATATTTCTTTTATTGTTATCATGAAATTAGTAATTAAATGACAAGAACTACATTGAACTTGATAGATCAGACTGTGGTATGTTTGCCATTGCATGGATGAAAGACATACGGGCAGGTCCCCAAATTAGTGAGCTATCGTATATCGTAAGTGAAGGATTATCATTACTATTTCATTTGTAATCAAACGTTGAATGCTTATCGTCCAATATTTTGTACTAACATATTTTTATTTCCATGTATAGGGAGTTAAAGAATGTGACAGGATGCAGCTGCTATACAAGCTCTGTGTAGATTAGGCAAAAACGAACATGATTGCGGTGCACTGTGATGTGGAAGAACATAAGAAATTGATGAACGGAAAGGAAATAGAGCAAAACATTGAAGAACTATTACTCGACGTTAACGTTCACGCGAAACCATACTAGAACGTGTTAGGTTCATTTCTAAACCATTATCTTTTTACAATTATATAATATTAATTCGATATGCAATCATAGTTATTGATTTCTATTTTGGACTAACAAAATTGGGTTATGCTAAATTTATAATATGAGTTATGCTACCGAGACTTGGTACCCATTTTCGCTTGGATTGACAGCATATTCTGCTTCGATTAGTAACCTAGGAAAACTTCTTGTGAGAAACGATTGGCGGTCCCATCTTGATGGATGATAAGTTTAAATTTTAAGAAATGTTAGTGACAATTATCTAAGACCGTTCCTAATTAATTGAGGTCATATAATGCATGCAAGCAGGTTTGGGGAGATGTTTAAAAAATGAATGGTCGATCTTGGTACGTTCTGAGTAGAGGGGATCTTGCAGCATCCCCAATTTTTTGAAAAAAATTTGTTATATGTTCCCCACCCCACTTGTACAGAAGTCAACCGTTTTGTACACTAGTTTCCAACTCTCCACCCCATATTTAACATTTAATATTAGTATTACTTTTAATGTTTTATGGTTGAAAGAAAAAATGGAGAAATAGGTTCGAAACTATGGATGCGGGTCTGCAAACTTGTAAAGCAAAACTTAAAATAAAATCGTTAGGAAATCATGTTACATTTGAGGTTTCACGTGATAAGTTTAAGAATGTATTTGTAAACATTCGATATGAGTCATATTATATGTAAATGACACTTTATGTGAGTTAAATGACATTTTATAGCCAAAACGGTAGTGCATTAGTCAAAATGGACCTACCCTTTGTCTTCTTCAACCTTCTAAAGCAATTCCTGAAGTACAACCTTATCTTCTATCCATGAAAAAACCAATTCACTGAAACAAAACCTATCAAAGTAAGAACCCAAGCAATCCTTTCATTTCTTCTTCCCCTATCATTCGCCCAGGCTTTCCTTATGAGTCCAAGAATAAGTACCTTTGCAGACGGACTCATAGGTGGTTCATACTATTGGAAAAAATGACATGATTTTCAAAATCTATTTCCATAGTTAGAACACCCAAAACATATTCTTCTCGAATTGTTATCTAACCAAGATTTCTTCAACATGGCTGACTTTCCACAACTACACGTCAGAATTTTGTTTGCCTCGGAGACAGAGTCCATCTATCCACTTTTGTTTCTTCCTTCTTTTTCACTGAATTTAGCGACAGAGGGACCTTTAGGTTTTCTTTTATTTTGGAAGTTAGAAATTACGAGTAGGTATTTTAAGGGTATTTAATATAATTTTTGTAGTTAAATGTTGTAATCTTAAACAAATTAAAAAAATACTGATTTAGCACAATTAAAGGAACCACAAATTGAACTTAGTTAGTTAAATGACATTTTATAGCAAAAATGACAGTGCATTATCAAAACGGACCTACCCTTTGTCTTTGCCAACCTTTTAAAACAATTCCTGAAGTGCAACCTTGTCTCCTATCCATGATAAAACCAATTCACTAAAACAAAACCTATCATATTAGGAACCCAAGCAATTCTTTTATTTCTTCTTCCTTTATCATTCGCTTAGACTTTCCTCAAGAGTCCAAGAATAAATTCCTTTGCATGCAGACTCATAGGTGGTTCATACCATTCGAAAAAATGACATGATTTTCAAAATCTATTACCATGGTTAGAACACCCAACAATCTTCTTCCTAGATTGTTATCAAACCAAGATATCTTTAACACGGCCGTCTTTCCATAGCTACACGTTTGAATTTTGTTCACCTCAGAGATAGAGTCCATCTATCCAATTTTGCTTCTTTCTTCTTCTTCTTCACTGAATTTAGTAGACAGATAGACCTTAAGGTTTTCTTTTAATTATTTTTGAAGTTAGAAATTATGGGTAGGTATTTTAAGGGGTATTTAATGGATTTTTTAATATTATAATTGAAAAGACCGTTTCAGGTGGGAACCACAAATTGAACTTAGTTTGGAAATTGTTGCTTCCGATTTGGAATCTTGTAAAGCACAACTTAAACTAAAATCGTTACGCAAGTAATTATACATTTTATAGTTTACATAATAAGTTCAAAACTTATATGCAAACATTCATTGCTTGTCGTATTAATGAAAAGGCAGTTTCTGTGAGAGAATAATCGTATAACTGAAAAGATATTTTTGGGCTGAAAGTACAAATTAGGATTAATTGTGAAACTGTAGATTCCGGTTTGGATACTTGTAAAGCAAAACCTAAACTAAAATTTTAGTCAAACAAATTACATATTAGGTTTTACATGATAAAGTGTAAAACTATATATGAAAACGTTCGAAACCCTTATTAAAGTACCGAAACACTGTTCTACCTTATGCTGCAACTGAAAAGGCATATCCGCGTCTAACGTATCAAAGCAAGAAACATAGATTCAAAACTGACTTTGAAAAAACACTTGCTTATTTGAACCATGCGTGTTTTTAATTGGAAACCGTAACGACAAAGTTATAAATGTAAGTCAAAAAGTTTTGAATTCTAATTTCTAGATTGTTACACGCTGGTCCTTACATTTTCTCACATTGCCAAATTGGTCACTAAATACAATCCAAGGATTCAAGCTTCTTAACTTTGCAATTAGGCCTCCAATCACTGTTAATTTATCAAACTCATCATTATACTAAAAAAACAGGATTGATCCTTTTCAATTTCCATCATGCCGAATTGGTTCCTGCAATTTAATAAAATGCTAAAATAGCCCCTAATCAAGATAACACCAATTTTAGCATTCAAACTTCAATTTCATGCTTAGAAAAACCTTATATAATCAATAAAAACTTATTAAATACAAAACAACATCAGTCCCTAATATTAATCAATCAAACCGAATAGGTCCATAAAGATTTCCAAATTGCTGATTTAGTCACTAGTTGAAATAACTAGATTTTCAACCTCCAAACATCAAATTCAAGCTTCAATTATCATCAAATCTATAAATACTCTTAAAAATTCAGATTTTAAAAACCAGCCCCTAACCTTTAAATGCTGGACGAAATAGTCCTTTAACTGTAGACATCAATCCAATTTAGTCCCAAGCATGAAAACAACATAAACTCAAACATAGTTTCTTAAATCTTCAAAATTCCAAAAATTCACATAACCCTAATTTCTTCCTCATATCAAATATTATCAACCAAGAAAGTATTCTATGAATTATTTACATCAAAAGATAGATCTTGAAGAGTATAACAACTTTGTACTTTGAAATATTACCTAAAAATCGAGATTCGGGGCTTAAATCGAGCTTGGAAAATTTTTTCTTCTTTCCTCTAGCTCCCATGGTACATGGCTGGAAAAAGATGAACACTATTATTTTACATTTGTAACTATTAAATGAATTTTAAATTCATTTAAATAGTGAAATTACCAATTTAGCCTTTAAATCCAATGGCTAATTTAATCTCATCAAAAATCAAGGGCCAACATTAAATCCATGTATATTTCATCTTCCAAAAATGTCATCAACATTTCAAAATTGCCATCCTTTCCAAATGACCAATTTGCCCTCCAACTAGTCTTTATTTACTAGTTTGTTTCAAAATTGCCATTCCATTATAATCTAACTAAATTAGTTTCTTCTCAACCGGCCACTATTCCGTAAATATCATTTTATGATTTTCCATGGCTTAGGGAATAGCCTATGGAATTTCAATTCGATTTCCCGATATTCACTAAATACTTCTACTACGTTCTTACCTTTACCGAGCTATCGGATCTATTCCGAAAATTCTATTTTTCCATATTCAGAAAATAAATACCATTATCTCAAAAAAAATCATTTGTGAAGGACTTAGACTGAATTTACTATTATTTTACATTTGTAACTATTAAATGAATTTTAAATTCATTTAAATAGTGAAATTACCAATTTAGCCTTTAAATCCAATGGCTAATTTAATATCATCTAAAATCTAGGGCCAATATTAAATCCATGTATATTTCATATTCCAAAACCTCCTCAACATTTCAAAAATATTTCAAAATTGCCATCCTTTCCAAATGACCAATTTGCCTTCCATCTAGTCTTTATTTACTAGTTTGTTTCAAAATTCCCATTCCATTATAATCTAACTAAATTAGTTTCTTCTCAACCGGACACTATTCCATAAATATCATTTTTTAATTTTCCATGGCTTATGGAACAGCCTATGAAATTTCAATTCAATTCGATTTCCCGATAATCACTAAATATTTCTACTACGATCTTACCTTTACCGAGCTATCGGATCTATTCCGAAAATTCTATTTTTCCATATTCGGAAAATAAATACTATTATCTCAAAAAAATTCCTTTCTTAAGGACTTAGATTGAATTTTCCTAACTCGGTATATTATTCTAATAATTATCGAAAATCCTCCAAATAGTAAAATAACCATTTTGCCCTCAAATCAAATGAATCCATAATGTACCACATGTCATCATCCTTCATCCAATGGCCTAGATTTATCTTGAGTTAGTAGTTACCAACTTTGCCCTTAAAATTTTCCAAAATTACGATCTTGCCATTTTTCATCCAACGGCTCATATTTAATATGGAAAATCAACTTAAATCCAAGGGTTCATATTCTTCCAACACAAAGAAAATATCTTAGACATGTAAAATGATATAATTAACCTTGCCTTATCATCCTTCAAAATATCCTGGATATTAGATTCGATCCGATTATCTGAAATTTTTTTTGAACTTTATAGCTTTATAGCCATTAAAACAAACTCCGTACGAAAAATTTGGGTAACACGAAATGACATTCATAATATAACATCATATATAACTAGTGATCCATGCATTTATATTCAACTTTTGACATATTTAAAATATGTCAATCATATGCTTCATGACATAAATATAATGACAATAAAATTTGGGTAGGCTCATCTCAAGCCATCCCAATAATGTATAAAACATAAATGTGTCATGATATGCATGCAATTGCACTCACTTGGCCACTTAACACAATGTCACACTAAGTCCTAGTTTGATCATTTCTTTCATAGAACCTCAAACCTTCTTGGATTCGGACTTGTCTTCATTAATCACAAGAATAAAATAAAATATTTGTTAGATTCAAATCTAACAATACCTTAAACATGTTGTCTAATATAATCATTCGAATATAAAATTTCCAAATATTTTCCTTTCTTCCTTGTACTGTTCAAAAACTCATTATGGTCTGTAGTGACCAATTTGAACTTCCAATAATTCTTCTTAGCTTGCTAACTAATATTTAAATACAAAATGTTTCAAATTCCATAATTCAAGTATTCCATTCGATTTTCATTTACTTAAAGGTTTAGGGACTAAAATGAAAATCTTTTCCATCTCAATGGCATTTTCAATATATTTATCACCAATAGAATTTTTACCTAATAATATTCATCATAAATTCTTCACTTACAACTTTTGTACATTCTAGTCCCTAAATCCCTGATTTTTTCGAAATGCCATTTTGGTCATTGAACTCGAATTCATTTTGATTCGAATGTAATTCCAGCATTTCACCCTATTTTTAACACACAAATACCCTAATTTCCAGATTGTTACACGCTGGTCCTTACATTTTCTCACATTGCCGAATTGGTCACTAAATACAATCCAAGGATTCAAGCTTCTTAACTTTGCAATTAAGCCTCCAATCATTGTTAATTCATCAAGCTCATCATTATACTCAAAAAACAGAACTGATCCTTTTCAATTTCGATCATGCCGAATTGGTTCTTACAATTTAACAAATTGCTAAAATGGCCCCTAATCAAGATAACACCAATTTTAGCATTCCAACTTCAATTTCATGCTTAACAAAACCTTATATAATCAATAAAAACTTATTAAATAAAAAACAACATCAGTCCCTCATATTAATCAATCAAACCGAATAGGTCCATAAAGATTTCCAAATTACTGATTGAGTCACTAGTTGAAATAACTAGATTTTCAACCTCCAAACATCAAATTCAAGCTTCAATTATCATCAAATCTATAAATACTCTTAAAAATTCAGATTTAAACACCAGCCTCTAACCTTTAAATGCTGGACGAAATAGTCCCTTAACTTTAGACATCAATCTAATTTAGCCCGAAGCATGGAGACAACATAAAATTAAACATAGTTTCTTAAATCTTCAAAATTCCAAAAAATCACATAACCCTAATTTCTTCATCATATCAAATCTCATCAACCAAGCAAGTATTCTATGAATTGTTTACATCAAAATAGAGAGCTCGAAGAGTAGAACAACTTTGTAGTTCGGAAGATTACTTAAAAATCGAGATTCAGGGTTTAAATCGAGGTTGGAAAATTTTTTTCTTCTTTCCTCTAGCTCCCATGGTACGTGGCTAGAAAAAGATGAACATTTGTTCATCTTGTTAACGATTATTTTATATTTGCAACTAATAAATGAATTTTAAATTCATTTAAATAGTGAAATTACCAATTTAGTCTTTAAATCTAATGGCTAATTTAATCTCATCTAAAATCAAGGGCAAAGATTAAATCCATGTATAATTCATCTTCCAAAAACATCCTTAATATTTCAAAAATATTTCAAAATTGCCATCCTTGCCAAATGACCAATTTTCCCTCCAACTAGTTTTTATTTCTAGTTTGTTTCAAAATTATCATTCCATTATAGCCTAACTAAATTAGTTTCTTCTCAACAGGCCACTATTCCATAAATATCATTTTATGATTTTCCATGGCTTATGGAACAGCCTCTAAAATTTCATTTCAATTCGATTTCCCGATATTCACTAAATACTTATACTACGATTTTACCTTTACCGAGCTATCAGATCTACTCTGAAAATTCTATATTTCCATATTCAGAAAATAAATACTATTATCTCAAAAAAATTCCTTTCTTAAGGACTTAGACTGAAATTTCCTAACTTAGTCTATTATTCTGATAATTATCGAAAATCCTCCCAATAGTGAAATAACCATTTTGCCCTCAAATCCAATGAATCCTTAATGTAACGCATGTCATCGTCCTTCATCCAATGGCCTAGATTTAATCTTGAGTTAGTACTTACCAACATTGCCCTTAAAATTTTCTAAAATTACGATCTTGCCTTTTTTCATCCAACGGCTCCTATTTAATATGGAAAATCAACTTAAATCCTAGGGTTCATATTCTTCCAACAAAAAGAAAATATCTTAGACATGTAAAATGATATAATTAACCTTGACTTATCATCCTTCAAAATATCTTGGATATTCGATTCGATCTGATTATCCGAATATTTTTTTTGAACTTTATTGCTTTATAGTCATTAATACAAACTCCGTACAAAAAATTCGGGTAACACGAAAAAATCATTCTTGGGGTAAACTATTCATTTACGGGACTAAAATACATAACTTTTGAAAATTACAATTTAGTCCCTAAACTTTTCCTAAGTTTATGCTTTATCCACAAAACTTTCAAAATTTATATTTTGGTCACTAGCCAAAAATTGGGATATTACACTAGTAATCAACCAGGACATATAATGGTGCGTAGATGAAAACTACAAAAGAAAGAAGTTGCTCATTAGGGTATGAAGCTAAGAAGTCTTGTTTATAATAGAAATTGGATTTTTTATATATAAACTAGTTTTAGTACTCATAAAAATTGTTTCAGAATCATGTTCATGAGAAATAAACCGATAATCGTTAAAGTACATTTAGAATTTTGGGTTGGTAGGTTCAAGTTTGAAATTTTAAAACTGGTTTTGTAATGTAAGACTTATTCGTACATTGTTCTGACGGATGCAATAACTGAAAAGAACTATCTGCTGCTGACGTATCAGAATGGGTTACAGTGATTCGATGCTGGCATTGAAAATACGTGCATTTACTGGGAACATGCATCTTTTGAAATGATACCAGCAATTTAATGTAATTTTTATGGAACTTGATAAAATAAATTAAATTTTTTTACGTGTTCCTTTGATATTAGAACTGAAAAGACATTTTGGGGCAAGAACAACAAATTTTAAATAGTTTTGAACTATGTAATATGTGCTTCCATACGTGTGAAACGAAAACTAAACTGAAATACATTAGTGAAAATTTTAATATTTTAGGTTTATGATAAAGTTTCCAGCAGTTAAATGTGTAATTTATGTTGACATTTTAATTACTCTATTCAAAACAGTAATAACCAAAGATCAGATTAAATTGAGTCAAGATTATCATATAAAAATCAAAATCATATCAAAATCAAAAATTAATTCAAAACATTAATAACCAAAGTTGATAGCGATGTAAGGTCAAAAGAATAGAGGGAAATTGTCAGTGAAAATACTCTTTTATATTGGGAACATCCGTCTTTTGAAATTTATTGAACATGTCAAATTAAATTATGTGTTCTTGCAGTAACTTAACGTTTGATGATGAAATGTTACATTTATGGCACCATATAGTATAACAACGGAAAAGACAGTTCTGAGCAGGAACCACAAATTTAACTAGTTTTGTACCTATGAAAATTGCATTTTGAAACGTATAAAGCGTAATGCAAACTATAATCTTTGGTAAATCATATATTATTTTCGTTTTCAAGTAAAGCGTTTGAAACTATATATTCAAACGTTTGATACTTTGCCTATTATTATATTCTATTTAACTGGTCAAATATTCCTTCAGCACACATTTTATACTTGTCCATTCTAACCAAACATTAGCATTATTAACATATTATTTGGTTCCTAAGATGTAATTTTTAATATGGTGCTATTTGTGTTGATTTTAGATCCTAAGATGTAATTTTTACCCTAACCCAACATAAGCAAAACAAAAATCAGCAAGAGTAACTACTATGATGTAATTACGGGTTTTTGGTTTACGATTTTGGTCGTACTGTTAGTGGTTTTGGTTTATGGTGTAGGTTAGGGATATTGCTTTATGATATGAACTTTTTATGGCTTTAAGGATTATGGTGTATGATTTAGGGTATAGTATTACTTGCTTAGGGTTTATGTTCTACTTTAGGGTTAGTGGTTTATGAAAAAAATGTGCATGCTTTAAGGTTTAGTATTTAGCTTTGTGTACAAGATTAATTTTAAGGAAAACCTTTGAGTTTATTTCGTAGATTTACTATTCAAGGAAATTCTTTGAGTTTATTTCGTACAAAGCCTCATTACCTTATCATGGTGTTTCATGATACGATCATCTTCTCCAACTTAACATTTTTTCTTGACATAATGCAAATTTATTTATGATAGAAAAATAATTTTCATGATACGATCATATGTTCTGCTCAATGCACCAATTGAAAAGACTTATCTGCCTCTGAAATATATGAATGGGTTACATAGATTCGAAAATGACATGCGAAAAGACAATTTCATATTGGGAACATGCGTCTTTTGAAATTCGAAATCCGTTGAACCTCCACTGGAATTTTTTTCTTGCCATATTGAATTTTTTACGCGTTCTTTTAGTCGTTGTTATTGGGTTTGTATTTACGACATAATTAATATTATAACGAAAAAGATAGTTTGGAGCAAGAACCACATATTAACTAGTTATGAAACTATGAAAATCGGTTTCGATACTAGCAAGGGAAACTTAAACTGAAATCGTTACGAAAACATGTAATCTTTTAGATTTCACGTCAAAGGTTCGAAACTGTATATGCAAACATGCGATACATCTCGTATTATTATACTCTATTTAAACCGCAAATATTCCTTCACGAGACGTTTAACTTGTTCATTCTGACATACATTAACATTCTTATCATATTATTTTGCTCAATATATTGTAATTTGTACCCTAACAATTTTAATATGGTGATAATTGTGTTCATTTTAGATCCTAAGAATTTTAATATGGTAAGAGTAACTACTATGTTGTAATTTAGGGATATTAGTTTATTTATGATTCTTTTGGATTTAAGGTTTTTTGTTCATGATTTACCTTGTACTGTTAGTGGTTTAGGGTTTATGGTGTAGTTTAGGGTTATTAGTTTACGAGATGAACTTTTATGGCATAAAGGTTTATGGTTTATGAGCTAGAACTCAGTATACATAGTTGTTTGGGTTTATGGTGTACTTTAATGGTTATTTGTTTACGAGATGAATTTGTATGGCATTGAGCTTTATGGTTTATGATTTAGGACTTAGTATTAATGGGTTAGGGTTTATCATGTAGTTTAGGGTTAGTGGTTTATGAGATTAATTTGTATGGTTTAAGGTTTAGTGTTTAGCTTAGGTTTAGGATTTAAGGTTTTTGGTTTTAGATTTAGGTCATTTTGTTATGTTGTTTAGGGTTTATGGTGTATTTTAGGGTTATTACTTTATGAGATGAATTTGTATGGCTTCAGGGTTTATGGTTTATGAGTTAGGACATATTATTAATGGGTTAGGGTTAGGGCTTATGGTTTAGTTTAGGGTTGCTGGTTTATGATATTAATTTGTACGATATAAGGTCTAGTTTTACCTTAGTGTATCAAATTAATTTCAAGCATTATATAGTCTATAGTCTACAATCTATATATAATATTTGTTTTTGACTATTTACAGTCTATATATAATATACCCTACGTTATAATTTAATTATTAATATAGTCTATAGTATATGTCTCGATTTTCCGAAACTACAGCTATGAATGCTCAGCCTCAAATGTTACAAAGTCATTTAATATTTTACATTTGCAAACAATGGTGGTGGCATGTGTAGTTAATTTATGGCACGTTTAATTTCGTTTTACTAAAATGTTAGTTTTGGGTGGTAAACAAAAAGGTTCGATACTATCGATGTAAGTGTCGGTACATGTTAAGGAAAACTTTAACTATATTCATTAGAATTACATGTTACGTTTTAGTTTTGAAATCATACGTTGGAAACAGTTCACAAACGTTCAAAACTCGTTGTAATGTTGAGATCACCATTTAGGCCACCAATTCATGGCTCAATAAATTTACTATAAAATTTTGGTAAGAAAATAAAATAGACACATATGCTTACAAGGAAATCCTTTGAGTTTATTTTGAATAAATCCTCATAATCTTATCTTGGTGTTTTATGATACGATCATCTTCTCCTACTTAACATTTTTTCTTGATTTTTTATGCAAATTTATTATTCATTTTATTATTTCAATCGTGCTTTGAAATCTAAGGAATATATTCATAATATGGTAAGTATAATTACTGGGGTACTGCACCATGCCTTACATTAGACACACCCATATGGATCCTCAAGCACATTTTTAATTTATTATTTCAAGTTTAACTTGTTAAAAATAAAATATATCACAAGGACGATACATATTTTATTAACCACTAAGTAACCTTATGTTCCCTCAACCAAATATGTAATCTTATATTTCTACAAAAAAAAAACACTATGTATCTTAAATTTGCAAGAACAAAATGAACCCCTAAAAAACAAGGTTTTCCAAATACTATGTATGTTGCTTGTAGGTCATTTCGCTTCCATCACTCAGGTTCAAAAGTGATTTTGTAACCCCTCCACCCAGCCTAGTCGCAAGACCGAATTGAACGAACTACATTAGGTTTACGAAAGTAAACCGTGAAGAAAACTCTGGAAATGGACCAGTTTTTCCTTTTATCTTATCTAAATGTCGGTTATTACCCTACATGTACATACATACCACGGAAGAAAACACAACTCAATCGGGCATCAAATTGATATCCGATTGACCATATTACAAGAATAGGGACCAAAACATAAATCTACAAATCTATAAGGGTTTACTTGTAAATTTGCTTTACCAGTCTTCAATTAGTCAGATTACAAGCTTACATGCCAAATTTCAACTTAAAACGGTCATCCGAACTTATCCAATTGCATACAGAACACCCAAGGACCAAACTATTAATTCCATTATTTTGAAGGGCCAAATTCGTAATTAAAGTTACCAATCCTCAATTTTACCAATTACATGCTTACTGGTGAAATTCTAGGTCAAAACAATCATTCCAACTCATTTAATTGCGAGCATAACAATCATGGACTAAAATGAGAGAAAACTGAACCCTTGAAATATACTTTCAACTAACTTAACCACTGCCCGTATAGATACGCGGGCAAGTGTATCGATGCGTCTGAGCTTTCTCAAGATTCCAGATTCCAGTAGCTCAAAATCGTATCAATACACCTTCAAGTGTATCGATACATTATGCCTGAAACCGTAAACCCGTATCGATACGGTCACCTGTGTACCAATACGCTAAGCCTGAAAATGTGCTTACTTGTATCGATACGGCCACCCGTGTATCGATACACTGTGTCCGGAAACACTTACCTGTATCGATATGGCCACAGGCCGTTCGATACGCCTTGACCTGTAATGTCAAAATTTGCAGCTTTAACATTTGTTTTGAGATTCTAAACACTTAAACAAGCTTCTAACAGCTAGGCAACATCATCATAGGTCGTTTACCAACAATTTACCATAGATCTAACATCAAGAAATGATCATCATGCTTCAAGAATAACTATAGGCATGCTTCCTAGAACTCAAGCAACCAAAACATAAACCATATGCAGAATCCAACAAACCAAGCTTAACACAAGTCCATAACATCAACGTAAACTTGCTCAAACATAGAGGTAACAACTCAATCCCTCCCAACAACATTCAAGCCACATTGCCTTTATTACTACTTTAAAACCCATACATACTTTGGTAGATCAAGTCTTGAGAATCCCCTCCTTGCTTGCTAGGCCACTTGCATTTAATCAATCTGCATTGATGATAAAAGAGAGCGTAAGCAATCATTGCTTAGTGAGGAACGCTCAAAATACAAAACATCATCCAATGGAATTTAAAACCATTTCGAACCATAATGCCATTCTTTCAAAACATGCACTTACACTTTACAAAGGAAAATCAACATATTAAACCATATACAACATGTATCATGGATTCCACAGCATAATCTCATATGCAATACCCTTTACTTAAGCCCTCTCATGCATAACATCCCATATGCAAAGCTTAAGGAGTAAAACTTGTATAAACACATTATTCAAACCAATCCTTCAACATGATACAATTAAAACATTATATTGGATTTCAAGTGATCCATTATCATATCCATCCTTTCTATGAATCATCATTAACACCGGATATATGGATTTCCCAAGAGATTTCGCAATCTCTTGCAGCTCAATGGCATGGAGTTGTGAAACACATGCACCACCTCTACACTACCAAGGCTAATTCTCTAACTTGGAGTACACACCTTCGACGCATCAACCTCTACAGCTCATGTATGGAGTAAAAGCCATCTAAATGTTACCTCAACAACGTTGGGGTTCACATGATCGGATTAAGTACCCCTCGTACTACCTCTACAACCATGAGTGACTTATTATAGTGCACTTTAAATCCTATGGCCGATCAATTATATCCGATAACATTTCCATAACATTTTCAATTCATCACTTGCCAATATAATCCACTTTTATAAACATACCTCACTGTTTTCATATGCATTATTCAAATAATTTCATTTTGCATTAAACTAAGCATAAGCCATGTTCATAAACATTTTTTAAAAACATGCATTACTTTCCAATGCATCTATCATCATTTCATATAAATTCTCAGCATTAAACCATGCTCATTTCATCCATAAAACATGAGGTAAACAACCAATTAACAAGTGCATTCATAAATCATTTGCCAACCGAAATCGAGAAAGAAATCCACTTTACTTACTTCTGAGCCTTAGACCAGCGTATCAAGCCTAGTCTAGACTCCCATTAAACCTTTTCAAATCTTTGAAAAACTATTCTTATTCGTTTCACTCACCGACAAAGCAACACCTCCCTTGCTGATGTCAAATTAAGCTTCCGACAAATCCTCAACACCAAGGTTCACTTTCGGATTAACTTCCCTTGTTTCTAACACATCACATTAGATGATCCAATGCATTATAATGCACCCAAACTCACAGCAACCATCAATTAACATTCATCTAACTATAATCCCCCACAACACCACAACCTATAAACCGAAAACATCATCGATTCACCAAAAACCTAAACCCAGCCCACAACTATGAATCTCAACCTTCAAAAAACATCAAAACTCAACAAACAACAAACTAGAGATTCAATAGATTCCAGGATTCTATCATCAAAACTCACTTCATTATCATATTAAACATCAAAATCAAGGTATAAACCAATCCTTAACTCAGCAAAAATAGATCACCACGAATTTCTTCAATGTTTCATATGAAACCATCAATTAAACCATAAATCCGAGTTTAATTAATCAAAACCCAATGAAAATCATATAAAATGGATCAAGAACTTAGGAATTTCAATAAAGAACATTTCATTAGAGGAGAAGAACGAATCCTTACCTCCAATGCTGATTTCTCCCCTCAATTGCTCTATAAACCATGAAAATCAAGGTAGAAACAATAAGTATTCGATGTAAAAGCTTTAGAAATCAATTGGAAATCAAAAGATCTTTGAAATCCTAATTTTACCTGAAGAAATTGAAGCTAGAAATGTGTTTGGCTGGAGAGAATTTGAGAGAAAAAAGTTACAAAATTAGTTATGTGAAATTCTTTTAAAAAGCTTAATTGTGTATAATTATTTCTCTCAACTATTTTACCTCTTAAAAAATTAATTAAAATATTTAATTACAGGAGAAATTTGATGAAACCATTTTGGATTATTAGCTCCTTAAAGATTCAAAGGTTTGACCATTTTCAAAACAGTGACTAAAAATAATTTTTCAAAATTTGTGTTTTAGTCACTAACTCAAAATGTCCCATTTTCGAATTCCATTTTCCAAATTTGTTTTTACCAAAATCTTTTATATATAAAATAATGATTTTAGATTAATTTTCAATATTTTTATCCCTTTTAAAAATATTCAATCCAATTTAAATCACGAATCTGACTCGAATCTCTAATTTCGGTCCACCGGACCGACTAAACTATCCCAAAACCGGGGTGTTACAACTCTTCCCCACTTAAGAAATTTCATCTGCGAATTTTACCTGGAGGAAAAAGATGCAGAAATTGCTCTTTCATGTCCGACTTACTCTCCCATGTAGCCTCCTCAACTCCCTGATGCCGCCACAATACCTTAACAAGCTCTATCGTCTTCCAACGTAGAACCTTACTGTTGGTATCAAGAATCTCTATCGGTTCCTCATTATAGGAAAAATCCAGCCTCAACTCAACATCCTCCACCGGCATAACGTGCGATGGATTAGATCGATATCTCCTCAACATCGAAACATGGAACACATTATGAACTTTCTCCAACTCGGGAGGCAACCTCAACCGATATGCTATAGAACCCACACGTTCAATAACCTCATATGTTCCAATGAACCTCGGACTAAGCTTACCCTTACGTCTGAATCTCATCACCTTTTTCCACGGTGACACTTTCAAGAATACGCGATCTCCCACCGCATATTTAACCTCCTTACACTTCAGATCAACATAAGACTTCTGCTGATCCGCAAGTGCTTTCAACCGATCGCATACAAGCCCAACCTTCTCATCTGTGTCTTTCAACACATCCGGCAGGGTAACATACTTTTCCCCTACCTCAGCCTAACATAAGGGCGTACGACACCTCCGGCCATATAACGCCTCATAAGGTGTCATCTGTATACTCGCCTAATAATTGTTGTTGTAGGCAAACTCAACTAAAGGCAATTGCTTCTCCCAGGTTCCTTGGAACTCAATAATGCAACATCTTAGCATATCCTCCAAAACCTGGATAACCCGCTCAGACTGCTTATCCGACTGAGGATGATACGCAGTGCTAAAACAAAACCTCGAACCCAAAGCCTGGTGCATACTTCTCCAAAACCTTACCGTAAACCTCGGATCCCTATCTGAAACAATGGATTTAGGTTTAGGTACACCATGCAAGTGCACAATCTCATCTATATAAAAATCTGCCAGCTTGTCCAAGGTATACGTTGTATGCACTGCAGGAAATGTGCACACTTTGTGAACCGGTCAACAATCACCCAAACATAATCCTTTTTAGCCAGTGTCAAAATCCATGGTGATTCTCTCCTATTCCCACTCAAGAATTTTTAGCGGTTGCAACAACCCGGATAGAAATTGATGTTCAGCCTTGACCCGCTGACATACCATGCACTTGGAAACAAATTCAGCCATATCCCTTTTCAACCCAACCTAGTAGTATGCCTCCCTCAAATCACAATACATCTTAACACTACCAGGATGCATAGCAAAAGGACTAGAGTGTGCCTCCACCAACATAGTGTGCCTCAACTCCAAATCATTCGGCACCACTATCCGACCCTTGAAACACAAAACTCTGTCATCATCAAAATGAAAATTTGACAAATTTCCATCTGCTATGTCCTTAACATGCCCAACCAATGAATCATCATACGATTGCTTAGCTTTAATCAACTGTGATAACGTAGGCTTAACTTGCAACTCGGCTAACAAGCCTCCATCATGAGTTACACTCAACCGAGCAAGCATAGCTCTCAACTCAACCACAGCTTTTCTACTCAAAGCATCCGGCACCACATTTGCTTTACCCGGATGGTACTCAATGATCAAATCGTAATTCTTAAGCAACTCCAACCATCTTCGCTGCCTAAGGTTCAACTCCTTCTACGACACCAGATACTTCAGGCTCTTATGATCCGTATAAATCACACACTTCTCACCATACAAGTAATGTCGCCAAATTTTCAAAGCGAACACCACAGCCGCAAGCTCCAAATTATGAGTTGGATAATTGCGCTCATGAACTTTCAAATGCCTCGATGCATAGGCCACAACCTTCTTGCCCTGCATCAGCACACAACCCAAGCCAACATACGACGCATCACTATAACCACAAACTTCTTCCCAGATTTACGCTGAATCAATATAGGAGCGCGTGTCAAAACCTTTTTCAACTTTTCAAAACACTGTTGTTGCTTCTCCATCCATACAAAAGGAATATTCTTTTACAACAACTTGGTCAACGGTGCTACAATACTCGAGAACCTCTCAACAAAACGGCGATAATAACTAGCCAACCCAAGAAAACTACGCACCTCCGATACAAACTTAGGTTGCTTCCAATTGAGAATAGCCTCAATTTTCTGTGGATCAACGCGATTACCCTCCGCGGAAACCACATGACCAAGGAACATCACCTCCTTAAGCCAAAACATGCACTTTCTCAACTTAGCATATAACTGATTATCCTTCATCACTTGCAACACTACCCGTAAATGCTGATCATGCTCTTCCTCGGTACGGGAGTACGCGAGAATATCGTCTATGAACACTACCACGAACTGATCAAGGTACTCATGAAACACTCAATTCATCATGTCCATAAATGCAGCCAGGGCATTTGTCAAACCGAAAGGCATAACCAAAAACTCATAATGCCCATATCTTGTACGGAAGGCAGTCTTTGGCACATCCACATCCTTCACTTTCAACTGATAGTACGCAGACCTCAATTCTATCTTAGAGAACACCGAAGAACCCCTAAACTGATCAAACAAATCATCAATTTGTGGCAAGGGATATTTATTCTTAATCGTCAACTTATTCAGTTGCAGATAATCGATGCACACCCTCATCGTGTCATCCTTCTTCACAAATAACATAGGTGCACCCCAGGGTGAAACACTAGGTATAATGAAACCTCGATCAAGCAGCTCTTGCAACTGCGTCTTCAACTCTTTCAATTCCTTAGGTGCCATGCGATAAGGCGCAATTGACACTAGAGCTGTATCAACATATGTCTCGATTTTGAACTCTACCTCCCTATCCGGCGGCAACCCTAGCAACTCTTCAGGAAAAACTTCCAAAAAAATTACAAACTGTATGGATGTCCTGCACACGTACATCCTTAGATCCAGGATTCATAACATAGGCCAAATACGCCTGACATCCGAGTTTCAACATTCGACTTGTTTCCAATGCTAAACCAACATTGGCCAGGAACTTTGCATTCTCGCCAACCACCATAACTTCATAATCATCAGCAAGACACAAGGATATTTGTTTGGTTTCAAAATCCACAACCGCCCTATGCTTAGATAACCAATCCATCCCCAAAATTACATCAAAACCATAGAATGGCAACTCCTTCAAATCCACGGCGAACACATGATCTTGCACCATTAAAGGACACTTTAGATATAACTTCCTAACCACAACTGTCTCGCCCAAAGAACTAGTTACTCGAACACCAACATTCAAAATCTAAACAAGTATATCAAGTAACTATGCATGCTCGCTTAGAATAAATAAATGGGTGGAACCAGAATCAACCAATGAAAATAACGACAAAGATTGTAAAGTAAAGGTACCCGCAATCACATCGGTACCGTTACATCCCTTTCGATGTGCATACACCCTCACGAGACCTCTACCCTCTGGCTCGATAGCAACAGTGTGAGCTACAGACCTAGCCCACCATCTCTCGGCTGGAAATGTCCTCATTCACACCCTCGACCCCTCGGGGCGACCACAACAGGTGTAGGAGCCTGCGCACCTCTAGCTAACATAAGACTATCACGCCTTACATGATCAGTTGACCCACAACTCCAACAAGCACTAGCTGCTACTAGTGCAGAAACTGGACCAACTCGTCCTTCCTGAGGACAGTCGTGTTTAACATGGTCTTGAGATCCACATACCTTATCCGACCTCCAGCAAACCTCGGGATGTCTCTTCCCACACTGAGCATACTCGGGTATCCCACCTCCGAAACTCTGCCCTAACTGACCTCTCCGCCCAAGCTCAGGTCGATGTCTCCTATCATAGTGACTTTTATACCGACCACCACCAATATTAGATTTGATGGCTCTCTTACCATGGCCAGATCCTCCCGCACAAAATGTCAAGCTCAAATTCTGCTCAATATCATTGGCTCTCGAAACCAACACATCAACCATAGCCTGAAAAACTCTCGTCATCGCCTGTGTCAAAGGTGTCATATCACCCAACGCTGGCACAGGTGGTACTTGTTTAACACCCGCAGGTGGATTCGGTGGAGGAGGTGGCAACCCCTCAATAGGCATAACATTAACCTCATCCTCATGCCTCCCCGTTTTTGCATTAAAACGTAATTCTCTCCTCGGTGGCATCGTAAACAAAGAAAATCTATAGCATGATAATATACCAAAACAAAATTAATTAAGCCATCTTCAAGCAAGGATCCAAGACTTCCATTTCAAATCAAAAGCATTTTACATCAGTAGTAATAAGGCAATGTGTCCCAAATAGTACCTCAACATGGCATATAACACTCAATCAATCACCGTCTATAGCAAACATCATGACTCAATCAACGTACTTACCAAACAACTTCCCAACAAACATAAAATAACCATAACCCACTCCCAACAATCATAAATTGGCTCTCATACCACCAAATATAACCCCTCGACCCGGCCTAGACGCAAGACTGAACCAAACGAGCTACATTAGGTTTACCGAAGTAAATCATGAAGAAAACTCTGGAAATGCGACCATTTTTTTCCCTTTTATCTTATCTAAATGCTGGTTATTACCCTACATGTACACACATATCACGGAAGAAAACCCAACTCAATCGGGCATCGAACTGATATCCGATTGACCATATTACAAGAATAGGGACCAAAATGTAAATCTGCAAATCTATAAGGGTTTACTTGTAAATTTGCTTTACCAATCTTTAATTAGTCATGTTACAAGCTTACATGCCAAGTTTCAACTTCAAACAGTCATTCGAGCTCATCCAATTGCATACATAACACCCAAAGACCAAATAGTAAATTCCATTATTTTGAAGGCCAAATTCGTAATTAAAGTTACCAATCCTCGATTTTACCAATTACATGCTTACTGGTGAAATTCTAGGTCAAAACAATCATTCTAACTCATTTAATTATGAGCATAAAAATTAGGGACTAAAATGAGAGAAAACAGAACCCTTGAAATATACTTTCAACTAACTTAACCACTGTCTGTATCGATACACGGGCAAGTGTATCGATACGCCTGAGCTTTCTCAAGATTCCAGATTCTAGTAGCTCAAAACCGTATCGATACACCTTTACGTGTATCGATACACTATGCCTACAACTATAGACCCTTATCGATGCGGTCACCCATGTACCGATACGCTAAGCCTAAAAATATGCTTACCCGTATCCATACGGTCACCCGTGTATCGATACGCTGTGTCTGGAAACCCTTACCTGTATCGATACGACCACAGGCGTATCGATATGCCATGACCTATAATGTCAAAATTTGTTGTTTTAACCTTTGTTTTGAGATTCTAAACACTTAAACAAGCTTCTAACAACTGGGCAACATCATCATAGGTCGTTTACCAACAATTTACCATAGATCAAACATCAAGAAATGATCATCATGCTTCAAGGCTAACTATAGGCATGCTTCATAGAACTCAAACAACCAAAACATAAACCATGTGCAGAATCCAACAAACCAAGCTTAACACAAGTCCAAAAAATCAACATAAACTTGCTCAAACAGAGAGGTAACCACTCAAACCCTCCCAACAACATTGAAGCCACATTGCTTTTATTACTACTTTAAAACCCAAACATACTTTGGTAAATCAAGTCTTGAGAATCCCCTCCTTTCTTGCTAGGCCACTTGCACTTAATCAATATGCATTGATGATAAAAGAGAGCGTAAGCAATCCTTTCTTAGTGAGGAATGCTCAAAATACAAAACATCATCCAATGCAATTTAAAACCATTTCGAACCATAATGCCATTCTTTCAAAACATGCACTTACACTTTACAAAGAAAAATCAGCATATTAAACCATATGCAACATGTATCATTGATTCCACAGCATAATCTCATGTGCAAAACCCTCTACTTAAGACCTCTCAAGCATAATATCCCATATGCAAAGCTTAAGGAGTAAAACTTGTATAAACACATTATTCAAACCAATCCTTCAACATGATACAATTAAAACATTATATTGGCTTTCAAGTGATCCATTATCATATCCATCATTTCCATAAATCATCATTAACATCAGATACACGGATTTCCCAAGAGATTTCGTAATCTCTTGCAGCTCAATGGCATGGAGTTGTACAACACATGCACCGCCTCTACACTACCAAGGCTAATCCTCCAACTTGGAGTACACACCTTCGACGCATCAACCTATACAGCTCATGGCTGGAGTAAAAGCCATCTAAGTGTTACCTTGACAACGTTGGGGTTTAGATGATCGGAGTAAGTACCTCTCGTACTACCTCTACAACCACGGACGACTTATTATAGTGCAATTTAAATCCTATGGCCGGCCAATTATATCCGATAACATTTCCATAACATTTTCGATTCATCACTTGCTAATATAATCCAGTGTTATAAACATACCTCACTGTTTTCATATGCATTATTCAAATCATTTCATTTTGCATTAAACTATGCATAAGCCATGTTCATAAACATTCTTTAAAAACATGCATTACTTTCCAAATGCATCTATCATCATTTCATATAAATTCTCAGCATTAAACCATGCTCATTTCATGCATAAAACATGAGGTAAACAAGCAATTAACAAGTGCATTCATAAATCATTTGCCAACCGAAATCGAGAGAGAAATCCACTTTACTTACTTACGAGCCTTAGACCAGCGTGTCAAGCCTAGTCTAGACTTCCATTAAACCTTTTCAATTCTTTGAAAAGCCATTATTATCTGTTTCACTCACTGATAAAGTAATGTCTCCCTTGCCGATGTCAAATTAAGCTTCCGGCAACTCCTTAACACCAAGGTTCACTTTCATATTAACTTCCCCTGTTTCGAACACATCACAACAGATGATCCAATGCATTATAATGCATCCAAACTCACAGCAACCATCAATTAACATTTATCTAACTATAATCCCCCACAACACCATAACCTATAAACCCTAAACATCATCGATTCACCAGAAACCTCAACCCATCCCACAATTATGAATCCCAACCTTCAAAAAACATCAATTAACATCAAAACAACACCCTAAAACAACCTTATACCTCCACCAACCAATAATTAACCTCAACACCTCAAAATCTCTTAACTACTAATCTAACGAACTAGAGATTCAATAGATTCTGGGATTTTATCATCAAAACTCACTTAATTATCATATTAAACATCAAAATCAAGGTATAAACCAACCTTTAACTCAGCAAAACATATCACCACGTATTTCTTCAATTTTTCATCATAAACCATCAATTAAACCATAAATTCGAGTTTAATTAATCAAAACCCAATGAAAATCATATAAAATGGATCAAGAGCTTAGGAATTTCAATAGAGAACCTTTCATTAGAGGAGAAGAATGAATCCTTACCCCCAATGCTGATTTCTCCCTTCAGTTGCTTTATAAACCATGAAAATAAAGGTAGAAACAATAAGCATTTGATGTAAAAGCTTTAGAAATCAATTGGAAATCAAAAGGTCTTTGAAATCCTAATTTTACCTAAAGAAATTGAAGCTGGAAGTGTGTTTGGCTGGAGAGAATTTGAGAGAAAGAAGTTGTAAAGTTAGTTACATGAAATTCTTTTAAAAAGCTTAATTGTGTTTAATTAATTCTCTTCACTATTTATACCTCTTAAAAACTTAATTAAAAATAGTTAATTAAAGGGAGAAATCTAATGAAACCCTTTTGGATTATTAGCTCCTTAAAGATTCAAAGTTTTGACCCCATTTTCAAAACAATCATTGAAAATAGTTTTGCAAACTTTGTGTTTTAGTCACAAACTCAAAATGTCCCATTTCTGAATTCCATTTTCCAAAATTCTTTTTACCAAAATCTTTTTTATATATAATAATGATTTTAGACTATTTTTCTATATTTTTATCCCTTTTAAAAATATTCAATCCAATTTAAATCCCGAATCTGACTCGAATCTCTAATTTCGGTCCACCGGACTAACTAAACCATCCCAAAACCCCTAGGCCCAAAACTAGGGTGTTACAGATTTCACATTTAAATTGTTTAAAAAACCTTTGATAATATAGGCATGGCCATTGTGGGGTGTAGAGACCATCGAATTCTGAACCATGAAAGTGCATAACCAACCATTGTTGGTTTGTATCAAGCTAGCATTACAATTCTTGTAATGATTCCAAACCTTTTCATAAGAAAACATGATAGAAGTAAATGAAAACCAATCAATCACGGGAGTGTGGTCCACGCAATTTGATAGGAGAAGAAGATAATCAATGTCAGATATCCCTAAGGTAAGTTCGCATAAAACATCTTCGAGACTCCGCTCTACATGGGCCACCTACGAATGTAGTTCCAAACAACAACAAACAATAGTATTTGAAAAATGTTGAGACCAAGGAAACAAAGTATTCCAAATACTATGTCTGTTGCTGTTCAACCCTACAAATGACTAATCATATCCTTCCAATTACCATTGTTTGTCGACACGAACAACCTAAAAACATTCACCACTCCTCCAAGATATATAAAATAAAGTCCTTGAACAGTTGCCATTGCCCCTAGTAAAAAACATAAACCACAAATATAATGTTGTAGAGACGAACATTACAAAGGAAATAATTGCTAATAAGGGTATGACACTATGGACCCAAAGGAGTCATATTTATAATAAAATGAAGAATATCGAACCCGACATTTAGGATTTATTTATAATAGAAAAAAAAATTCACGGGGATATGGTACTTTGTATGCAATGCTTATATTTAAACTTGTTTCGGTACTTTTTAAAATGTTTCAGAACAAAGTTCATTATGCATAAACTGAAAAACTTTACAATATTGTTCCAAGTTTCAGTTGGTAGGCTGGGTTCCAAAAAATTTTAATCAGTTTCAGAACTACTTTTTAAGACTTATATGCAAACTATTTTGCTTAATACATCAATTGAAAAGACTTATATGCTGCTGACATATCGAAACAGATTAAAGAGATTCAAAAATGACTGTGAAAAGACTTTCATATTGGGAACATGCGTCATTTGAAATTCAAAATCCATTGAACCTCCAAAATTTAATTTTTTTTCTAAACACGCCGCACTTTTTTTACTCGTTCTTTGAGTAACGGTTGGTGTTGGGTTTCTATTTATGGTACATTTAATATTACAACAGAAAAAGATAGTTCGGAGCGGGAACACAATTTTTTAACTAGTTTCGAACCTATGATAATGGGTTTCGAAACTTATTAACGAAAACATAAACAGAAATTGATAATAAAACATGTAATATTTTTAGGTTTTACGTGAAAGGTTCGAAACTGTATATGCATACGTTGTCCCTGGGTTGTTTGCGTTGTCCCAGCTGATTTTCCATCACGTTTTCTTCTCCAAAACCTATCCCTTGTTTCCCTTTGCACCATCATTACCCTAATTTTGGATCCATAAAGACAAAAACCATGAAATCTTTCAATAATCCGATCTGGATCCGCCTTCGATCCCATACGCACAAAACCAAACTTGGTTCCATCCTTTGCTCTCTTTCTTGGCACAAAGACATCAACCATGTCTATCAAACACTTACCACACTCCTTGCCAATGTTACTTGAGATTGATAAAATTAAAATAAATTATAGTATATAAAAATATTTAAAAGTAAATATCAATTTAAAATAAATTATTCAAAATTTAAATTAATTTATTAATTATGATTATTAAATTAATAAATTTAGTTTTTATATTAAATATGATCATTAAATTAAAAAATTTAATTATAGCCATTAAATTAATTATATTAAATGATTCATTTATTATTTTTTTTACACATTACATATCAATGCAAATTAAGCATTATGTCATGGGGCTAGTCTTCTGCTAGACAACCGTACGGCCTTAGCTGCTTTCTCGGCTGAAAACTGGGCTAAGTCACCTGAAAAACTCCTAAGTAGGAATACTTAGGAACCATTGCGGAACAAAAGAAAGGCGATGGCAAAAGAATAAAAGAAAGTGAGTGAATACTGAGTTGTATTACTCTGGGTAAAAGCTTACAAACTGAAGCAAGTGATGAATAAATGAATGACGAAATGACCTGGGTTGAGCCTCCTTTTATAGTGAGAGCTCAGTACAATCAACGGTCAAGCTTACAATGGATCAATGGTCCAGATGAGAGCCTATCCTATCCACAACATTTGAATTTCAAATAAGAGATAAAGTGGGAATTATCTTTACAAATAATCACAAAATGATAAGGAAGATGCCTTATCGGATTTCACCATGGTAAATATTGTTCTTGCTCATTTCACCATGGTAAAAGGCCAGCTTCCTTGGGCCATTTGGCAGGCCCAAAATGTTGTAGAGAAAGGCTTGGGCTGCCATGGTTGCACTTGTCTCGGTCGCGGGCTTGCGGTTCGTGACATTCTCCCCCACTAGTTCTAGCGACGCCCTCGTCGCGCGGCTAGAATGGTACTGGTCGATTTTCTCCTGGAATTACCATAAGGCATCGGCGGGTTCCTAACTCATCTCACACTCGGGAAGACCCTTCCATTGAACAAGGTACACATGCCTTGGTCGATTTCCCACTTGACGAATGGCTCTCTCTGAATGGATCGCTTCTACCTCTTTCTCGTATGAGACCTTTACTCCGACTGGTGTTCGGTGTGATTTGCCTCGATCTGGATCATCCTCATCGTGGTGATATGCCTTCAACAAACTCACATGAAACACTGGATGAGCTCGGATGGTCGATGACAACTCTAGTCGATAGGCCATGGTGCCTACCCACTTCACAACTTTGAACGGCCCCTCATATCGTCGCACAAGCCCCTTGTGATTTGGGTTGCGCAAGATCGAAGTTATTTTGTCAAGGACTAAATAACCAACCTCAAAGTACACATCACGATGCTTTCGATCTGCCCACTTCTTGGTCTGCTTTCCCGCCTTGCGCAAGCATGCACGGGCTACGTCATAAAGCTCATGCCACCCCTTGGCAAAATGATAGGCTGCTGGACTCGGCCCCTGATACCCGGTCATAACCGCGTTCGGTGTTAACGGCTGCTGCCCGGTTACAGTATCCAACGGACTCTGGTTTGTCGCCTCGCTCTGCTGTAAGTTGTAAGAGAACTGGGCCACATCTAACAGCTTCGGCCAGTCACGCTGATTAGCACTCAAATAGTGCCTCAAGTAGATCTCAACGAGTGCATTCACTCTTTCGGTTTACCCATCGGTCTGTGGGTAGACACTCTTGAGAAGTTCAAGTTTGAGCCCAAAAACTTGAACAACTCTGTCCAGAACCTCCCCGTGAACCTCGTGTCTCGATCACTGATAATTGATTGTGGAACACCCAGTACTTCACCACGTGCTTGAGAAAAAGCCTAGCTGCCTTCTTGGCTGGACACACCTTGGGTGCTGGGATAAATGTCGCATACTTGGAAAATCTGTCTACGACCACCATAATACTAGACTTTCCGTCAACAACTAGAAAACCGACTATAAAATCCATGGAAACACTTACCCATGGTTTCTCCGAAATTGGCAAAGGCTGCAACAACCCCGCTGGACTCTTATGCTCGATCTTGTCTTGCTGGCACACAAGGCAAGTCTTCACATAGGCTTTGACATCACTGCCCATGTGCGGCCAATAATAGTGCTCTGCCATCAAGGCCAATGTCTGGTGCATCCCCGGATGTCCCACCCACTTGGAATCATGGCATTCCTTCATGAGCTCCTTTCGAATTCCATCAAACTGAGGCACAAAAAGGCGACGTCTACGAACAAACAACAAGCCTCCCTCTAGCCAAAACCTCCAGGTTTTGCCCTCCTTGGCAAGTTCGATTAATAACTTGGTCGTTGGGTCATGTGTCAATCCCTCCTTAATGCACTCTAGCATCGGTCCCTCTGGCAAACTCCATGGTATACCTTCGGCTTAGGGCATCGGCCACGAAATTCACCTTCCCTGGTTTGTGCTCCAAAGTAACATCGAACTCGGTAAGAAACTCGTACCAATGAGCTTGCTTCGAGGACAACTTCTTCTGAGTCAAGAAGTAACTATTGGCGACATTGTCGGTGTACACCATGAACTTGGACCCAAGAACATAGTGTCTCCATGTGCATAGACAATGCACCACCGTCGTCATCTCCTTCTCATAGATTGTGTATCTCCGCTCGGTCTCATTGAGCTTCTGGCTCTCATATGCAACCGGATGTCCCTCTTGCATTAGGACCCCACCAATGGCAATGTCGAATGCATTGGTGTGAACTTTGAAAGGTTTGGTGTAATCTGGCAACACCAAGACAGGCTCACTCACCATGGCTAGCTTGATCTCATCAAAGGCTTTCTGGCACTCTGATCCCCAATCCCACGCCTCGTCATTCTTCAGCAAGTCGGTCAATGGTGCGACAATCTTGGAGTAGCTTTTGACAAACCTTCGATAGTAATTTGCCAACCCCAGGAAAGATCTTAGCCCGGTTACCTTAGTTGGTGCCTCCCACTCTTCAATGGCTCAAACCTTCTCCTTGTCCATTCGGATCATGCCTCCTCCATCAATGTGGCCAAGGAAAGGAACCTCTTGGCGGGCAAATGAGCACTTCTCCTTCTTGACTTACAACTCATTTTCCCGCAAGACTATGAACACCTCCCGCAAGTGTTCGACATGCTCCTCCAATGTCTTGTTGTAGATGAGGATGTCATCAAGGTAGACTACAACAAACTTGTCCAGGAACGGTTGTAGAACCTTGTTCATCAGGAAACAAAAAGTAGCTGGAGCATTCGTGAGGCCGAAAGGCATCACAAGATACTCGAAAGACCATGCCTTGTCACGCAAGCTGTCTTCGGCTCATCACCCTTGTAATCACTCATTTTTACTTGTAAATATATTAATATTGCATGTATATTTATTATATGAATGTTACTAATATAAGGTGATGTGTGCATGTATAAGCTATGTATACGTATTAGGGGTGTATGTATGTCACGTATGTATCTAGGGTATAAGCGTATATAGATGTTATGTTAATTATATGTATGATTATACGTACGTATACTAGAATATTATATTAATTAATAATCGTATAATATAAGTATATATTTTCGTATGTATATGTATTGCTGTTATAATTATACTATTATTATTATTGGGCTGACAAAATGAAAAAAATTAAACATATATTAAACCCAAATAAAAAATTACAGTCCAATTACAAATCCAATTACAAAGCCCGTTTGGCCCAAATCTGAATCCTATTTAATTACAATGTGCAGGTAATTGTGGGCCGTTGGATCAAGATTTGATCCAACGGCCACGATGCAATGGAAGTCAAAAATATCTGCCAGGCGCGTGCTCCACACGTATGGACCGTTCGAGTGCCACGCGCGCGTGTGGTCCACGCGCGCGTAAGATCCACGCGTTCTGACTCCTCGACTGCGGAGCTCCACGTGGCAAAATCTCAAGCCGTCTCATCAGATCGAGGCTTCATCCAGGCCGATCGTTCTTCAAGCCATCTCGACCGTTAGATCAGATCTGATCTAACTGCCGAAAACGCGTCTGGCCTCTGGCAGAATGACCACACCGCCACCGCGCCGATATTCAGTCCCCGCGTTCAGATTATGCCAAAGACAACAAGCAAAATGTCAGATCTGAAAAAGAAGATGCATCTTGCAACCAAAAAAACAGAGGCAGTAATATATATGAAACGGGGCTTTTGTAACGGGGATTAGCTAGTGAAAAAGAGAGGAGCAAAAAAAAGAGAGTAGTAACAAAAAAGAGAACAGAGATCTTGTAAGACCAAAAATTTGTAACCAGTCGAGATAATCAAAAAAGGGGTCCATTGGTAAACACTTGTCTCTTTTTCCTACTTGTTTCTTTACATGCATATACGAAATAGAAATAAAAAAAATAGAAACAAAAAAGAAGTAGTCTTACCGGCGTTGTCTGTGGGTCTTCCTTCTCTCGGTGACAAGCCTTTCGGCTTTTCAAGCCAGATCGGTGAACTAAAGGGAAGAGAAGACCCTTTGTAGTTGTGTTTTGGTCTAAAAATTTTTTTTTGGGTTCGTATTTCTTAGATCTAGGGTAAAAAAAAGGGTATCCTCTGAATCCAACCACGGATTCGTATTGAGGACGACAAGGGGGTTGTTTTGGTGTATTTTGAGGCTCGCGGCGCCGGGTTAGCGGCAGCGGCGGCGGCGGTGGAGAGAATACGGCGGCCGACCGCCGAGTGCGGGTATTATATGATGTAAGAGAGAAAACGAAGAACAGAGAACTATGAAAAACAAGAAAATGAAACAAATGGCCAAAATTTTGATTTCGGCCTTAAAGGGGGGCTTTTATAGTTGTTTTTATTTTACTAAATGGGTAAATTACACACTTAATCCCACCGTGTTTTCAATATTTTCATTTTTGTCTTGCCGCATGGTATAATCACCATCCCAGTCCCTCTGATATTTCAAAAAGTTACAATTTCGTCCCTAAATTACATCGAATCAGTCTCTGAATGGTAAAATTACGTCCTTAACCATCCCGCGTTTTTGGATTTTTCACTTTGAGTCAGCCCCTTGGTCTAATTACAATTCTGGTCCTTTTAGGTTTTGTTTGTTTCGCAATTTCGTCCCCAAATTATATATTATTGTTCTTTAATTTCTGCCATTGACTTTTGTTTTTCTTTCATTTCAGTCATGTTTTCTTTGTAAATATTGTTGTTCGTATTGTAATCGTATATATTGATATCATTCTATTTTATGTCTCTCGTATATGACTCGTATTTTATGTTTATATGTATATATATGTGTTAAGTATGACATTCATGTTTTTTATCTGATTATTCGTATTGAAACATGTTATGTTCTAGTTGATTCGTAAAAAAACATGTTTTGTATATTTTACGTATTGCATGTTTCCTTGGTTTTTAGGTTACGTGTTAATGTGCCTTCTTTCATGTATAATATATTGTTCATATATGTTGAAATATGTTTTATTACCAGTATGCATGTCTTTTTGAAATATTTGTTAAATGCATGTACTTATTCCTGCCTTGCTATTTTGACACATGATAGTTGTTTTTATCTATTATTTAGAATAATATGTATATACATGTTTTAGTCTAAAATATTATTCATGTTAAATTAGTATTCTGGGATGTCAATATTTATTATGTTTAAATATTTTGCCATGTTTTACGTTTTTGCCACTAAGATTGCATATCGAGATATAACTTGTTAATGCGGAGTCCTTTTATCCGAGCGTAAACGGGGCCAGTATCAAGCGTAGTGATAGTGGTTGGGCGTTTATTCTCGGATAACGGGACCCTTAAAATATATTCGCAATTATGACCGAAATTTAAAATAATCGTCACTCTAATCCGGAAAATCTAATATTAATAAAGCGGTAACTATTAAAGTACCAATTTTTGGGCGGTGTGGGGGTGCTAGTCCTTCCCCATCCGTAATCGACTCTCGAACCCCTGTCTTTTTGAATCTACGGTTTTATGGTGTCCTACCTAAGTGGCCGGTGGCGACTCCATTTTTATAAGGTTTTTGTAAAAGCCACGGAATAAATATTTTATATCCAAACACCTTTCAAAAACATTTCGAAAACCTATCGTTTTTATTTTAGCGATATATGAAAAAAAGACGTTCGCTACAGATGGCGACTCCGCTGGGGACAATTTTTTGTTTTTTTTTTTAAAAAAAAAACAAATGAGTCAAGCTTTTAAAATAATTACCGCTTTACTAATATTGGAAGTTCCGGATTAAAGTGACTATTAAATTAACATTCGGTCATAATTACGCGTTTATTTTAACGCATTTAAAATATGGCATATAAACCCGTCTTTTTAAGTGGGGGGAAAACGCTAATGCTTTCGTGGAGATATCGTTCTCCCGTATGGGCCTAGCAAGTACCTTCGGGGCTCGAGTACCTTATGCTTTCGTAAGGATATCGTTCCTTCGTACGGGCATAAGCGAATGGGTCCCCCTGAATTGAACCCGGCTGAAAGGAGCCTATAATGGGTGATGATCGGGGGCCTTGCTACCCTTTGTAGGGGACAACAAGGACAATTCGGGTACCTCCTAGCACCAACACTGCATGTAGAGAACATAGAAACCCACCCTGTTAGAGCCATGCGGATAACCTTAGGTGTTTTAGACGGGATAAATAGGGTTGTTGTATGTGTTTATTCTATTTAATTTTGTCATTTTATTTATATATTTATCAATTTTATCTGGTACTGATTTGTTTTCTTTTCGCTTTTTGATCTTTTTCTCATACATCATTGCATTTGCATCGCATAAAGGTACTGGATCAAGTGGTTTGCCTGATCAGAAAGTCTTTCACCATGGAAAAAAGGTGTCTTAGGAAAGAAGAGCTTAATTTGTCAGTCAGACATTGGTCAGAGGTCAACCAGAAAATCCAAGGGGACAGTCTGCCTAACGAACGCGTAATAGCTGGATACACCTATGTGAGTCTCCAACAGAACGACTTGTAGGATCTTCAAAGCATTTGGGAAAGATGGGACCGAAGGCTACAAGACTTATTTAGTGATAGTTATTGCGACATCGCGCAGCTATTATAAGTTCGGATTAACCAGCCCTTACTCCGAGCTATAGTCCAGTTCTGGAGTCCGGCTTTTTGCTGCTTCACCTTTAATGGGCAGGACATGATGCCTACAGTAGAAGAATACACTGCTTTACTTAACCAGAAAAATATCCAGGAAGATTGGATCTACGCGAAGCCTCCAAGGAATCAGAATTACACTGCGAAACTCAAAACCTTTGCGGGAATGAGTGACGATTGGGTTAGTGGCCTCCTTCAAATCCGAGGAGATAGTACAATCTTTGCATGAGAGAGTATTCGGGACATTATATCAACACATCCGACGAGGCGAAGAAAATGGACTTATTCGCTTTAGGAATATATGGCTTGGTGATCTTTCCCAGAGTACTCGGGAACATTGACATAGCCATTCTGGATTTGTTTGAGCGGGTGAAACGGAGAGCAAACCCGGTACCAGCAATCTTGGTCGAGACTTTCATTTCTTTAAATGCTAGCCGGAAACATGAAGAAGGACGTTTTCGAGGCTGCGCACAGCTATTACAAGTATGGATCCAGAGTCACATGTGGAAGACGCCGACGCGGGTCCTGCCGGGGATATCCTTCCAAGGTTTTTCGCCTTTACGAGAATACTTAGCAAAGGAATGGCGAGAAGATTTGAAAACAAAAATGTGGACCAGTTTCTTCAGGAACATTCAAGATGAAGACATAGCATGGAGGGTCACATGTCTCGGTAAAGTTAATTATTTTCTATACAGTTGTGGTGACTTCAACTGGTTGATGATGTTAGGATTACATGGAGGGATCGCTTGTGCTCCACTTTTAGTGTCTCGGCAGTTCGGATCACGACAGTTCATTCCCAATACCACCGGATTAAGCCAAACTGAATTTCTTTTCAAAGAAGAGTTCAAAGGAAAAATTCAGACCATCATGAGGGCCTGGGATCATTGTTACCGGATCAGGGTGGAAGGAGATATTGAGCACATGACTACCCCAGATTACGACCTTTGGAGACATTTGAGGGTTAATAATGTGATTCTTGAATCTCATCAAGGACCAACAGTGTCACTCGAAGAGCTTACAAGGGTGGTACCATCCGAAGCCGATATCCTAAGGAGTGAACTCGAAGAAGTTAAAAGGAAGATGGACATTCAACAGACTCTACATGCGAGCGAGCTCTATAAGGCAAGCTTAGAAGTTGATGAGCGAGACGGTATCATTAGGCAACTGAAGAAATTAAATGCAGATTTGAGTGACAAAAATACTCTTTATCAAAAAGATGCCCTTCTGTTACAAGCAAAAATACAAAAGGCCGGCCGGAGTCAGTTCATAGCTGTGGAAAGAGAAAGAATGAACGGCATCCGTTTGGTAGAAGAAGAATGAGAAATCAATAAAAGAGCGATCGAGAAAGAGATTGAAAGCTACCGTTTGGTTATGGAGGAAGAAAAACAGTCCGCCAAGAAGGCTATTGATCAAGAGAAAGAAAGATTCAGACAAGAAATCTGCAAGGGAAAATAGGTTGTTCATCATGAGAGAGAAAGTGTCGCCGTATGGAAAAGAAAATCCATGAATAGCCGAAACAGACTATTAGAAATGCAGAAACTGTACGATGACACTGTTCAAAAATTGGGGCAAAGCCAATGTCAAAATGATGAATTAAAAGGGAAAGTAGCGGAAGTCGAACACTCACTTCGAATGTACTGCCACAGGAATAATTTCGCTGAGCTGCAAGAAAGAGAACGCGAAGTGGGTGTGTTGCAAGCACAAATCGGGTCCCTCGAAGCAGCTGTGGAGGATTACAAGGAAATAATTAATGTGTTCGAGGAAGCTGCAGCCAGAGGGGACACCTATTGGTAGAAGAGATTACGCGACGCTGCTCGAATGGTACAGGACAGAGACCAGTACTACGCAAACCTAATGGTGGACATACAACGGGTCGCCATACATGTGAATGATTTAGCTGTCGAGGCTGAAACACTCCGACCTTTCATAGCCCCGGGAATGGAAGAAGCTCCTAGGTTTCTCAAGCTGCTCAAGGCAATTGGAAAGTTAGGAGATAGAGCTAGAGTCTATCTATAGGACTCTTTGTTATAATTAGATCTTTTGTACTAGGGATCTTTACTTTGTAACACGAATTTTGTTGTAATCAAGACCCTTTAATTCCCGTGGAAGTAGTTCAAAAGGGTGATTACCAGCGGAATCAGTACCTTGTCTGCATGCATTCTTGCATTTGCATCATAACATTTGCATCATTGTACATGCATTTATTTTTTACAACCATATTAACAATATGAATATTGTGGCATTGTATGTAGAGTATTAACCCGCAATCATTCATCACCTATACTTTACCCGACTACAAAGAAAGCTCATGGAAGAAAGAATAATCAGTCTAGAAAGAGGGCAAAGAGAGCTAGAGTCAAGGCTTGAAGAGGCCCAGAGAAGCCTTAGTGATCAGATCGCGCAGTCACAAACATCTATAGTTTCTGACATAACTGCACTGCTGGCAAGGAGTCTTGGAAAACGAGTAGAAGGAGAAAATGTTCCAGAACTAGAAGGTACCCCGGCTCACTTCAAGGTTCAACCAACTGCACCAAACCAGGCTAGGAAGGTGTATGTTGACCCTGCAGGAATGTCTTCCAGCTTTCAAATAGGGGCGCCTGAGACTCAACCCCTCGATACTGAAGCACTTTATGAGGAAGAAGTGTCGGACCTGAATATGGTCGAAAGAATTAGGAATGAGGTAGAGAAAAAATGGGAAGAAAGATTTCGCCTCATGGAAGAAAAATTTAAAGCGTTACAATCAAATGAAGAATCAGGAAACGACGCTAGCGACCTAAGTCTGGTGTCCGATCTTGTCTTGCCACCAAAATTCAAAACGCCAGAGTTCGATAAATATGACGGAACCACATGTCCTTCTGCACACATAACAATGTATTGTAGAAAAATGGCGGCTTACCATAAAGATGAAAAGCTACTGATCCACTGTTTCCAGGATAGTCTAACTGGAGCGGCGTTACGTTGGTATACTCAGTTAAGCAAAGCAAATGTCAAAACATGGAAAGATTTGTCTAAAGCATTTTCCGAGCAATACAAACATGTAACAGACATGATCCCTAGCAGAATCATGTTAGAAAATATGGGGCAGAAGTCCAATGAAAGCCTGCGACAATATGCCCAGAGGTGGAGAGAAGTGGCCGCCCAAATCCAGCCACCTATCCCGGAGCATGAAATCACGCCATTATTTGTCAATACTCTGAAAGGGGCACTCTTTGACCGCCTCATAGGAGGGACTGATTGCTCCAAGGTGAAGACTCGCAGTTCTATATAGGAAGAACTCCCAGTCAAAGCAATTCACCTATGACACAGGGTTATATAGGAAACCTGTTGTGTCAAAAGCAAAGAGTCTTATATAGGAAAGACTCTGAGCTTCATTGTCTTAGAGTAAAAGGTTCTATATAGGAAGAGCCTGTAGCTCTGAGATTCCAGACGCCAAAAAGTTCTATATAGGAGGGACTGATGGCTCCAAGGTGAAGACTCGCAGTTCTATATAGGAAGAACTCCCAGTCAAAGCAATTCACCTATGACACAGGGTTATATAGGAAACCTGTTGTGTCAAAGGCAAAGAGTCTTATATAGGAAAGACTCCGAGCTTCATTGTCTTAGAGTGAAAGGTTCTATATAGGAAGAACCTGCAGCTCTGAGACTTCAGACGTCAAAAGTTCTATATAGGAAGAACTTACGAGCCTGAAGATTCAGCCAAGGAAGAGCGGAGATGTCCAAAAGAATTCGTTTTTCCAAAGCTACAAACATGGAAGTCTGATAAAAATGAGAGCGAAGGGTTCTATGTTGAAAAGAGGCTGTAGCTCCAAGATTGGAAGGTAACGAAGCTCTATATAGGAAGAACTTACGAGCCTGAAGATTCAGCCAAGGAAGAGCGGAGATGTCCAAAAGAATTCGTTTTTCCAAAGCTACAAACAGGGAAGTCTGATAAAAATGAGAGCGAAGGGTTCTATGTCGAAAAGAGCATGTAGCTCCAAGATCAGAAGGTGACGAAGCTCTATATAGGAAGAACTTACGAGCCTGAAGATTCAGCCAAGGAAGAGCGGAAATGTCCAAAAGAATTCGTTTTTCCAAGGCTACAAACAGGGAAGTCTGATAAAAATGAGTGCTTATGAATCTTTGCTTTGTTTCCCATTCCATGAGAACAAGCAAAGAGGGGCAACTGTAATCACTCATTTTTACTTGTAAATATATTAATATTGCATGTATATTTATTATATGAATGTTACTAATATAAGGTGATGTGTGCATGTATAAGCTATGTATACGTATTAGGGGTGTATGTATGTCACGTATGTATCTAGGGTATAAGCGTATATAGATGTTATGTTAATTATATGTATGATTATACGTACGTATACTAGAATATTATATTAATTAATGATCGTATAATATAAGTATATATTTTCGTATGTATATGTATTGCTGTTATAATTATACTATTATTATTATTGGGCTGACAAAATGAAAAAAATTAAACATATATTAAACCCAAATAAAAAATTACAGTCCAATTACAAATCCAATTACAAAGCCCGTTTGGCCCAAATCTGAATCCTATTTAATTACAATGTGCAGGTAATTGTGGGCCGTTGGATCAAGATTTGATCCAACGGCCACGATGCAATGGAAGTCAAAAATATCGCCAGCGCGCGCTGCTGCACGTATGGACCGTTCGAGTGCCACGCGCGGACGCTTTAATATAAGGTTTTGTAAAACCCACGGAATAAATATTTTATATCCAAACACCTTTCAAAAACATTTCGAAAACCTATCGTTTTTATTTTAGTGATATATGAAAAAAAGACGTTCGCTACAACCCTCAGCTATTCTGACTTGGAAGTAGCCCGATCGCAAGTCCAACTTGGTGAACTACCTAGCACCACCAAGCTGGTCGAACAAGTCCGCAATGAGAGGAATCAGATACTTGTTCTTCACTGTGAGCTTATTCAAAGCCCTATAGTCGATGCACATCTATAGGGACCCATCGTGCTTATTCTGGAACAGCACTGGCGCACCGTAGGGTGCCTTTGATGGGCGGATGTAACTGGCATCTAGGAGATCGTTCAACTGTATGCTCATCTCCTCTAACTCAGGTGGGGCTAGCCGGTAAGGGGATCGAGCGGGGGCTCCGCACTTGGCACAAGCTCAATCTTGTGATTAATATCCCTTTTTGGAGGCAACTCGGTAGGCATCATATCTTGAAATTCTACCAAGACACGTCCCACCTCATCAGGGACTCCCTCAGTTGCGACAGTCTCATCGCTCACCAAGGTTGCCAGAAAGGTTGGCCCCTCCTTGTGCACCGCCTTTGAAAATTGGATTGCAGATAGAACTTTTGCACCTACTCCTGACCCTCGGCTCACTGGAACAATGCATTGATGCTTCAGATCTAGAATACACAGACAATCCGCAAAAGGAACAAGGAAAGCTTTGATCCAATCTAGAAAACTTAACCCCAAGCACAAAATCAAAGTCATAGAGTGGGATTACCTTGACGGCTTCCTTAGCGGTCCAACCTCCAATGTCAAGTTAAACTCCCTTTGCGACTCCCCAATCGGTACTTCCTTGGCATTCACTGTCTTGATGGATCCGCTGACTTCTCGATAGTAAGGCCAAGTTTCTCGGCATTTTGCTCGGACATGAACAGTTTAGAGGCACCGGTGTGAACTAGTGCACCCAACTTCTGGCCAGCAATAGTGATGTCGACGAACATCAACCCCTTCTTCTTTTGACCCTTCTTGACCTCCATTGTACTAATAATGGAGCCATGCTTCAGAGCCTCGTTAGTCTCGCCATCAGCTGTCTCTTTGACGGCAGCGATTATGTTCTTTTGGGGACAATCCCAACAATATGCCCTTCTTTGTGGCAATGGAAGCACTTGCCATGCTGCTTGTCCTTCGAATCTGCATGTTTTCCATTCGAAGGCTTATTCCTACCACTAGAATCTTTGTTGGATCGACTTGACTTCTCCTTGTCTCCACCATGACCTATGTGCTTCTATTTTGGTTTGGAGGAGTCAAGTTTCCTACGCCCAATCTCAATGATGGACTCGGCAGTAGTAAAGGCAGTAGAGAGCTTGATCACTCCCCGTCGCTGCAACTCTATCTTCGCCCATGGTTGCAACCCATCCATGAAGGTGAAAAACCCATCCTCTTCACTCAAACTTGGGACCTGCAAACTCAAATCCACAAACTTTTGGACATGGTCCCTCAAATTCTTGGCATCTTCTTGCCTGAGTCGCCTCAACTTTTACCGTGCCTCATCTTCAGCATACGAAGGATAGAACTGTTCCTTGAACTCTTCTTGGAAATCCTTCCAAGTCTCAATAGCAGTGTTCCCACGCTTCATATCTTCGCACCTACGTTGCCACCACGTTTGTGCAAGATCAATTAAGTAAATACTTGCAAAGCTTACCTTTTTAGCATCTTCCTCGATGCCCACGACTTCGAATTATTGCTCCATTCCCCAAAGGAAATTCTCCACTTCCTGGGCAGACCTCGTCCCCTTGAACTTTTCTGGTTTGGGGATATCTCCCGAGGTTCTAGGCACTGCAAAGTCGCACTGTTCGCAATCGCAGCTTTCATCACAAGCAACTCGATCTTGAGCAGCTCCATTTCCTTCTTCAGTTCATCTTTCTCGGACTTGGAAGTCTTTGCCCGAGCTCCTCAACCTCATCCCTTAGAGCAACCACCATGGCCTCTAAGGCATCGCCACGCTTAGACATCCTCACATCTATCCCATTAAGAGCCTCCTGAACATCATCCTAAGTTCCCTCTAAGGACTCCAGCCTCTCAAAATCCAATGAACTCAGCTTCTCAACGTCCATCAACTCTAACGGTTCCAACGTCACCTTGGCCTCCGCCTTGGAGTCTTCGAGCTTGGTAACCCTTCCCTGGATCGATGTGATCATGTCCTTCGACGAACCCTTCTTGGATTTGTCAGCTGTGGCCTCTACACCCTTCTTCACTGCAGTGTTCTCTCCATCACGTGCCATCTCGAATCAGTAATTTCTCAGCAAAACCTCGCTCTGATACCACTTGTCACGGGGCTAGTCTTCTGCTAGACAACCGTGCAGCCTTAGCTACTTTCTCGACTAAAAACTAGGCTAAGTCACCTGAAAAACTCTTAAGTAGGAATACTTAGGAACCGTTGTGGAACAAAAGAAAGGCGATGGCAAAAGAACAAGAGAAAGTGAGTGAATACTGAGTTGTATTACTCTGGGTAAAAGCTTACAAACTGAATCAAGTGATGAATGAATGAATGAATGATGAAATGACCTGGGTTGAGCCTCATTTTATAGTGAGAGCTCAGTACAATCAACGATCAAGATTATAATGGATCAATGGTCAGATGAGAGCCTATCCTATCCACAACATTTGAATTTCAAATAAGAGATAAAGTGGGAATTATCTTTACAAATAATCACAAAATGATAAGTAAGATGCCTTATTGTATTTCACCATGGTAAATATTTTGCTTGCTCATTTCACCATGGTAAAAGGCCAGCTTCATTGGGCCATTTGGCAAGCCCAAAATGCTGTAGAGATAGGCTTGGGCTGCCATGGTTGCACTTGTCTCGGTCGTGGGCTTGCGGTCCGTGACAATTAGCAACAGAGTTACGCTACGCATATCTTGTTGCAAAAGGTCCACCAACTACTACGGTGGAGTGTCAAAAATTCTTGCAGATGTCGGGTGTCCTCTAAACCAAACAGCTAGTCGGTCAGCCACCGCATTGGACTAAAGACCATGGATTTCAAAATCCCAGTCACGTCCCACCATCTCATCAATCATGTCTTAAGCATTGGAGGGTTTGAACAAAAAAAAAACTAAAGCATCGGAGGGAAGCAGCCCACCTTTTTTAGCTTAAGGTATATTTACAACTTACGTCCTCCTGCGTATAGGTAGCATTCTATTTAGGTCCCGATTTTGCATGCTAAGTTTAATTTCTATTCAATCGAATCCTAATTTCAGTTTTCGTGTCTTAGATTTAGATCCTCAATTTTAGGACTAATTTAATTAGCAAACTTAATAAAATTGATTGGTAATTAGTCTTCCTAATCCGTTACCCGATCTTTGCACTGAATTTAATTTTTTTAATTATCTTTGATACTTGACGTGTGAATTCGATTTTGTTTGAATTGATTTTCCTAGTATGCCATATGAACATATGTACTTTGGGTTAAATTTAGAGTTTTAATTAGCTTGCCTAAAGTGAAAGAGGATATGAGGGTGTAATCACTCATTTTTATCCGGTGTATAAATATTGTGTTGATCTACTTTAGTTTAATAATTAATATATTATGGTTGCATGTATACATATCATATTATATGTCTATTATATATGTATGACATATGTGTGTGTGATGTGTGAATGCATGTATAATTTATGTATCGTGTATACGTACGTATTTATAATTACCGTGGTGTATGTACAACATGTGTGTTTACCTTTTATATTTTATGTCACCCATGTTTGGCATTATATGTGTACTAATGTATATGTTTATACCAATTATATGTGAATATATATGTGTGTGCTTGCATTTAAATGTATATAATGTATGTAAATATGTGAACGAACGTGTATGTTATAAATGTATGTGTGTCTGTGTATGTATACATGCATGTATATGTATTATCGTATCACTATAGTATTATTATTATTATTATTGTTATTAGGCTAATTTAAATAAATCCAAAACATAAAACCAATTAAATTAAGTCTGGTCCATAGTTACAAAATCCAAAAAATATATGTTAC